>CAIGRB010118881.1:23100-41848 GCA_903798255.1 Fraxinus quadrangulata
AAATAAAAATAAAAATAAAAATAAATAAAAAAATAGAAGGCATAGTAAGAAGAGATTTGTTTTTCCTTTCCCTCTACCCCTTCACTTCCTCAAGGTTTTTCCAGGGGCAACCACCTTGATTGATTCTTCAAATCCAATTCAAAACCATATACATACATTTCATTTGTAATATTAATTGCTTTAAAATATGAAGTATATTGATAATTTGTTTCTTCCAATGTTGATATTCACCCATTTCGGTGGATTCCTTCAAGTGTCAAAACCGGTGGAGGATAACTCATGTTAATGCCATACTAGTATTTTCATATCTCGTATTTAGACAGGAGAAAAGCAAATGAGCTCTCTGGTACACACCTTACTGCAACAATTAGTTCTCTTATCGTAAGGCCAAAGTCAAATTTCGATTAAAGTGGTGGACTGTGCCCCAATGAGCGCCCCCACCTCCATTTTTTCTTTTTAACGAATCCCCCTCTAGATCTCTCTCTATACATAGGGCTTTTAGATCCATGAACTCTGCATCGCGTAAAAATAAAAGAAACTAATTGCACTAGCCCAAATGATGCCTGCTTTCAGATTCTCTGCTCATGTAAGTAGGAGTTGCTTTATGACTGGCGATGCCACTATGTTGAGTAGGTTAAATTGCATCTACTTGAGATGCCTATATTTGGTGAAGTTCTATTCTTTAATTTTTATAAGGATAATATTTTTTAGTTGCGTGCTGTCAAGATTTGTGAACTAGATCATTGATGGTTAATTGGTTGTAATTTCTTAACTCGTTCTAAATTGAGTTTGACAATATTCCACAACTACTCTCATAATGGTTGTATAAAATTCTATGAATCCTAATGTATATTTTTAATGCACACAATTTTGCTTGGTAGTGGAACAATCTAAAATCTAAATCTAACAATCAAGCTCTTGGCTGAAGCAAAACAAAAATGCATACTTTGGTGTTAATGTTTTGGAGCTAGTAAGAGAACTAAGCTAAAATTGACATGGTGGTGGCAGTGTTGAGATCTTCTCTTAAGATATCATTTGGAAGTCCCTATTCAAATACGATTATCAGATTGGATCTTCCTTCGATATTTGTGGTGTAAATGTATGTCTGAACTTATCTGAGTTGGTAATACAATCTCTCTAACTATGTGATTTATGGTACTTGTTTTTATTCGTGGTTTCGAGTTAAGAAGTCCAATAACTAAATAATAAACACGGTGGTGTTGTCTGAGGTCCTTTCATTTTTATTTTTTAAATAAATCATTTAGAAGTTGAGGTTCAAATGCATCTATCAGATTGGAACATTTATCCACATTAAAGGCATTGATGTGTCTCAAGGGAATCTTTGGCATTAACATGTTGCGTGAACTAAAGTGAGAATCTAATAGTATCCATGTTTCCAGGTTTTCGACTGTTCTTGACTCAAGTGAATCCAAATAATTGAATCCATGCTTGATTGAAGCAATACTAGCTTCGTTTGCTTTAGGTTGAAAATTTAATGCTTGGTGGTGTATGGAATTTGATGAAATCGTGGTCTTTTATTGATAAAGATTTAAGAAAGAACCAATTCATGTATGTTGAGTTGTAGAGGAAATGCTTTTATTTGGAAAACTGTTTATGAAGTTTCTAATATTAGCAGGACTAGATGTGACTACTTGAATCCTTAACGATTCGAGTGCCACTAAATCATAAATTAAAGCAAATTTAAAGGATATTCAATACAATTATATAAATTATTTAAGCACTTACAAAAATTCAATAATGTAATGAGTTGAATACATTACTTGAAACGAAGAATTAAATGAAATAATAATAGTTTGACAACGTAAAAATTTTATTATTGAATCTTTTGCCACCATAGGCCATCTCCGTGTCAACCTCCTCGAATTATCAATTATCTGAAAGTAGAGACATAATAGAGTGAGAATAATTTTCAGTAAGTGTGCGTGGATAATGAATTCATATATGCATTTCTACAGAAAATTCATAGCTTGCATAGGGAGACACAGAAATTAGACCGAACTTAGGTGGTGCTAAATCCTCATACGTAACGCTACTAAACTCCGGTCCAATCTTAATGGAACATACATAACATGGATCAAAACATAACATAGCCGTAGAAATATTATATACATAAACATTAGCCACCATAAACATAAAGCACAACTTCCCTCTTCATTGGACAATTCAAAATGATAAAAGGAGTTATTGTTGAAAAGAGATCATTGAGTCGTGTGTGGGGGTTGATTATTCACGTGCGATTATGAGAGAAGGAGAAGTTGAGAGACAAAGTTATAGAGATAGAGAGGGAGAGTGTGTGAATGATTGTTGAGGGTAGTTTAGTGTTAAGTTTGTCTCCTATTTATATAGTGAATTTTTGACCATGTGTAGAAAAAGTGAAAGGAAATGACTAGATGTTAGGAATGGTAAATGCATAAATGGTGTATTGTCATTAAAATAATCAATTNTACGTATGTTTTAAGCATGATTTAATCTAACATCCAAAATAGCTTTCCACTAAGGTCCTCAAACTATTGATCAATTTCCAATAAGGTCATTAGACTAGGTCAATTACCAATAAAGTCATTAAACTTTAATAATAGCGCACTTAAGTCCTAAATTTAAATCTAACAACTAGTAGTAAATATTTGGGATGTTACGCTAGAACCATGCAAGGATTATTCTGGTGCTTGTTGAGGATAAAATAACTGTTACAAGACTAGACCATCTGGTTGTGGATAGAAGAAGGCATGACATTAAGTAAAATTCTAGAAATATATTACTTGATTCAGTTGTGGCCTTAATATGCAATTTTAGCCTACAACATACTCATCACCATTTTTGATATTTTATTAGAATGTCCATGTCTTTATTCTGACTACCATATATGTTCATGTTCTTTTGGTCTTTAAAGAAATGGATAAAAATGGAAGCAAAAATATAACTAACTTTTTCAATAAATAGTATTAATATCGCTTAATACATCCATTGTAGGAGACCAACAGATCCTGCTATATGCTTTTCTGCAGCCCTGGGACAATACATGATTTTATAAGTTATGTTCATTTATTGTTTATTTAAAAACTGATGCAAACTTTTTTCTTGATCCCCAGAGAACTTTGAAAGCTGGTAAATTAAATGAGAGGATTTTAAAGCTGTTTGTGGCAACTGGCAAAGAAGAAATCCGTTCTGTGATTGAGGCGCTTAATATCCAACACATTCTGATTCCTGTCCTCCCCACTCGTAAGTCATTCTGTATTGAATTATGCTAATTGAGTTTGTATTGTTGTTCTCTACTAACTCCCTAATTCTTGTCAGGATGCTCTGAGAAATTCTGATGCTGTTTGTCCTTTAGTGATCCTGCATCTTTGCTAAATACCCTTCTAAAGAACAGCCTGATCTTACTATTCGACTTTTTTCTTGATCAAAATCCTAAAACATGTCTGAAACCAGAATTAACCACGATGAAGTGGATATTGTGATTGGTGCCCTTCAGTTAGATCTTACATCATTCATGGAAGAGTGGAGACCAGTGTTCTCCCAATTCCATCTAATAATCGTCCAAGATCCTGACCTAAAAGGAAAACTTGAGATTCCAGCAGGATTTAACTTTGATCTCTATACCAAGTCTGATATAGATGGTGTTCTTGGCTCGTCGTCAAATGCTATATCTTTTTCTGGCTACTCTTGTCGGTACTTTGGCTATCTTATGTCCCAAAAGAAATACATTATTGCTATTGATGATGACTGCATCCCAGCTAAAGATAGTACTGGGAATTTTGTTGATGCTGTTGCTCAGCATATGACCAACCTTTCAACCCCAGCTACACCTTTTTTCTTCAATACACTCTATGACCCTTTCTGCGAGGGGGCTGATTTTGTTCGTGGCTACCCATTTAGCTTAAGAAGTGGTGTGGATTGTGGTCTGTCATGTGGGCTGTGGCTGAATTTAGCCGATCTTGATGCACCTACACAGGCCCTCAAGCCGGAGCTAAGAAACAATAGGCATGTTGATGCTGTACTTACAGTACCTGCAAGGACCATGATGCCTGTGAGTGGGGTCAACATAGGTTTCAACTGTGAGTTGGTGGGGCCTGCTTTACTACCGGCTTTTAGGCTGGCAAAGGAAGGAAACCTAAGGTGGGAAACAGTGGAAGACATATGGACAGGGATGTGTGTTAAGGTTGTCTGTGATCATCTGAGGCTTGGTGTGAAGAGTGGGCTTCCATACGTGTGGCGAAAGGAAAGAGGCAATGCCATTGAGAGTCTGAAGAAAGAGTGGGAAGGGGTCAAGTTGATGGAGGACATCGTTCCTTTCTTCCAATCATTGAGCTTGTCTACATCAGCAGCTACTGCAGAGGATTGTGTCTCTGAGATTGCTGCAGCGGTGAAAGTGCAACTGGCACCGGCAAATCCTGTTTTTGCTCGTGCTGCTGAAAATATGGTAGAGTGGGTCAAGCTTTGGAAGCGAGCACGAACTCAGTAAATGAATACTGTTCTCTCAAGAGGTGGCAATAATTGTCTCTTTCTCGTCTTACCTCCCCATGTCTTTAATCATCTTAGGTAAATCATATAGCTATGTTTTTGATTCTGATGTTTATTTCTAAACGAATGCTACGGTTTGTGCAACTTATAAAACCTAAAAACTCCAAAATTCTTGTTCAACAGTGAAGTATTCGAAAATGTAGATGGCTGCAAGGATATATCTTCTCAAGTCTCTTTTATATTGCTGCATGCATTTAATTGTACATTGCTTAGTTACTTCCCATTCTCACCTAATTAGGATATTACCTCTCTATCCATAGTAATTATTTAGGGAAAAGTTCATTCGTGCAGATAACGGATTTAATCATTTTAGGATGATTTTCAACCCAAAAACCAATTTCATTGCCAAAGTCTAGCTCGCATGTATTCAGCCAAATAACATCTCAATATTTGATGTATAGCTTTGGAAACATATTAACACATAAGAACTATATATATATATATGTGTGTGTGTGTGTGTGTGTGTGAGCGCGATACTTAAGTAAAATTTCACAATACTTGAATCATGGTGGTCCTGTTTTAATAATCAAATATTTCCTTCCATGTATTAAAAGTATGATTACCTCTAAAGAGTACTTTACTTTATGAATGGACTTCCTATAAGTCATTCAAGGTCCAAACTATAATAATCACAATGGATATCCAAGTTACAAATTTTAAGTGCATTAATAACAATGTTTCAAAAATAAAAACAACAATCTTAAAACCAAACATCAGAGTATCATAGTGAGCATGCAAGTCTCATATTCTCAACATGAGCTTTATAAACTTTAGCCGGCAAGATCTTAGTCATGGGATTTGCAATCCTAAGATTTGTCTTGATACGCTCAATGTCTACTTCATTTCTCTTTATATGATCTCTGATAACCAGATATTTTATGTCGATATGTTTGCTTCGACTTCGACTTTTGTTATTTCTTGAGAAGAAAATTACAGTCGAATTATCGCAATAAATTTCAAAGGCTTTTCTATATTATCGACAACTCTTAAACCTTTGACAAAATTTCTCAACCATAATGCCTGTGTTGTAGCCTCATAGCAATCCATGAATTCTGCTTCCATGGTAGACGATGTAATTATAGATTGTTTGCTGCTTCCCCAAGATACAGCTCCTCCAGTTAGAAGAAAATATATCTTGAAGTAGACTTTCTTGTATTTACACATCAAGCAAAATCTGAATCCGTATATCCAACAACTTCAAGATTGTCAGAATGCTTTTATGTGAGTGTAATCTTTGGTTTCTTGTAGATATCTCATCACTTTCTTGGTAGCTTTCCAATGTTCTATACCCGAATTACTTTGATATCTGCCTACTACACCAATCGCAAATGCAATGTCAGGTTTAGTACGGACTTATGAATACATCAAACTGCCAACAACGGAAGCACAGGGTATAGAAGTCATGTGCTCTCTTTCCAATTCATTTAATGCACATTGAATTTGACTAAATTTATCACGTTTAATGATGGGGCGCTATACTTGATGCACAGACTTTCATCCTGAATTTTTCCAAAACTTTTTCAATGTAGGCCTTCTGAGACAATCCTAATGACCTTTTAGATCTATCTTTGTGAATCTCTATGCCAATGACATAAGAGGCTTTACCCATATCCTTCGTTTCAAAGTTTTGGCTAAGAAATTGTTTTGCGTCATGTAGCAATCTCAAATCACTACTTGCAAGTAAAATATTATACTAGAAAAATGTATTTGCTCCCACTAACTTTAAGATATATACACTGGTCAATGATATTTTCTGTAAAACAAAATGAAGTAACAACATTGTGAAACTTCAAATACCACTGACGGGACGCCTATATTGGTGCATATATAGATTTCCTTAATTTACAAACCATGTGATTACCTTTATGACTAGTAAATCTTTTAGGCTGTTTCGTGTATACTTCTTCTTCAAGATCCCCATTCATGAATGCTATTGTTCACGAAAATATATCGAATTAAAATCACCGTAAGTGTACGGTTTGTTACAAGTAATAAAGTGGACTTTTTTAGTTCGAGTATCGTTCCCACAAAGATTGATTAGTTCTAATTCTAATTACCGTGACTTTAACCGAAACTATAAAAAGATGAGAATGTTGTTTTTAATAAATTTATAACTAAATTAATACTAAATATGCAATTATAAATGATTTATCTAAACTGAATGCAAATAATGTTAAATGTAATTTAAGTTTTTCGAATATATGATGAATGTACTAGGATCACGAATCCCTATACAATAATCCTTTTAAACCTAGTTTTACACTTTGACAGACGGTTGAAATCTTGAAGAAACAATGTTCCTAAATTATTTAATATCTCTCTCGAGTAAAGTTAAACATATTCAAATATGTGACCGTACTATATTTCTATGACGAATGTGAACATAAAAGAATGCATGAGTTTTTATAAACACTTAAAGATTCACATGAGGTATAGCGATATATTTATATTCCCTATCGGACCCTATGATGATTTATATATGTCGAACATATTCCCCTTCTTTCGAATGCATGAAATAAGCCACCAAACTCACACAATTACGTATACAATAATCATGGAGAAAAGAAATTCATACAAATCATTCAAATATCTCAAAACATATTTTTGATTGTCAAGAATGTAAAACTAAGAAATAAAAATCATATTGCATAGATCATCTAACCCTAGTACAGAATTAATCTAACCTAGCATGGTGGAAAGAAGAAAATCAGAAAAATAGGTAAAGAATGACATCACCCAATTCGATTCTTGAATTTAATCTTCGCGTTGTGGTGTTGTTCTTCATGTTTTTGCATCTTTTTCTCTTTGAAAACCTTCAAAAATTCGTTCTCTCCTCCGTTCTGGACGACCCTAGGATTTTTATAATCATACCAAGATTTTTTCTATAGATGTTTCAATCAAAATAGGAAACCAGAATTTCGCGTCAAAATTTATACTATGTGACCGCATAGTTATCCCCTATGCGAAAGCATAGTTATCATGGATTGCACCCTGAAATTTGTTGAAGGCTCCTATGCAACCGCATAGGTTTCAATCTATGCGACCGCATAGCTTAATCATTTTTCAAAATGTGGCAATTTGGTCATTAAATTTAGCTTCGCCAATCTTGACCTCTTTTCTCACTTCTTCTTCCTCCAATGTGTCATTCCAATGCTCAATTAGTCCTCAACATCTTTACATTTTTGATTCCTCTTCTGGGTTATCTTTCGATTATTTGCACATTGGTCCCTAAACTTTGGTTTTAACTCGTTTTAGTCAATTTCCATTTTTCTTCCTAATTTTCATCATATTCATCAGTGTTGTCCTGCAAAATATAAATTACATCAAATTAAGCTATAGTCCACATATTTATTGACAATTATCCATGTTTGTAGCATAAACGAAGTGTGTAAAATGCATTTATCAGCTATTTTCACATCCATCTGATGTAGCTCCAGATCAAAATGAGTTACTAAAGCCATTATAATTCTAAACAATTCTTTCTTAGAAACTGGAGAAAATGTTCATGGTAATCGATGCCTTTTTTTTTTAGTGAAACATTTAGCTACAAGTCTGGCCTTATATCGTTCTACAGTGCCATATGCATTTCTTTATGTCTTAATAGGCCCATTTACAACCAACAGTTGTATGTCCATCGATAATTCAACGAGATCTCAGACTTGGTTTTTAGCCATAGATTCCATTTCTTCTTTCATGGCATCATACAAAAAACTTGAGTTTTCCCCTTCAACGGCTTGTGAAAATGAGCTAGGATCATTGTCAAGTCCAACACATATATCGGACTCTTGAAGATATACAACATAATTGCTAGAAATTGATGGTTTCCTTATTCTTGAGGATCTCCTTATAACTACTATCTCATCTTGATTTTTCATACTTTGAGTTGTAATAGGTTCAATATCATGTGAGGATTCTCGTTCTACGTTTTCCTCATGCAGTGACGGTTGTTCTTGAGTTGGTTTATTTCTAGTTGTAATAAAGTTCTTTCTTTTGAAAGGAATCAATATGCATAGATTGGAAGATGACCTAACATATTCTTTCATTTCCCAAAAATCAATATTTTTAGGGAATTCGCTCTCACTCACTTCATGATCCTCTAGACATTTTGCATTTCTAGTTCGAAAATCCTTGGAGTGTGCGAAGGACAATAGAATCTATAGCTCTTGGAGCTCATTGGATAGCATATGAAAAACCACTAATTGTCCTCGGGTCCAATTTCTTTATACTAGGATTGTAAACCCTCAGTTCAACTGGACAACCCCAGATGTGTATATGTCTCAAACTAGGTTTCCCATCTATTCCAAATCTCAAATGGTGTTTTAGGAATTGCTTTAGATAGACCTCTGTTTAAGATATACACGGTAGTTTTTAAGGCTTCACTCCATAAATGCAAAGAAAGACTTGAATTACTCATCATACTCCTAATCATATCCATTAAGGTCCTAACTACACCATTTTGTTGTGGTATGACTGACATTGTATATTGCGTTATGATATCTTGTTCTGCTAAAAACTTGGCAAACAGACTTGGCATTTGTTCCCTTTTTGTGTACCGTGTTCGAGTGAATCCCGCAAGTGTACGGGTTCGTTGTGCAAGTAATAAATGTGATGAGAATGAGTTATCGTCCCACAGGGAGTAGAGATCACTTATGGTGTAATGGATATGTTGAAATTCGTGGTTGTAACAAAATATTGTGATTTGTGATTAACTAAATGTAATAATAATGAATAAATGCTTAACTTAAGGGTAATNGGTCCTATTTCTTTTTTCAGTTACACCATTTTGTTGAGGTGTGTCTGGCATCGTATATTGTGCTATGATACCTTGTTCTGCTAAAAACTTATCAAACAGACTTGGCATTTGTTTCATTTCTGTGTACCGTCCATAATATTCTCCACCCATGTTTGACCTTATAATTTTGATTTTTCTTTCTTTTTGTTTCTCTACCTCTGCTTTATAAATCTTGAAAGCATCTAGTACCTCATCCTTATGATTTAGAAGATAGAGATACATATATCTTGAATGATTATCTATGAATGAGATAAAATTTTTCTGACCATTTAGACAAGGATTAGAAAAATATCCAAAAATATCAGTGTGAATGATCTCAAGAATGTCTGAACTCCTTTTGGCATCTTTAGTGGTCTTGTTTGTTTTTTTGTTTTCCATTTATGTAGTCAATACAAGTTCCAAAATTAGTAAAGTCAAGAGTTGATAAAACTCCATCATTTACTAATATTTTAATTCTCTCTATGGAGATATGTCACAATCTCATGTGCCATAACCTAGAGGACTTTTCTTTAACAATACAACGCTTGTTGCCAATACTGTTCACCATGTAGTTTAGCTAAGTTGCACTCATAAGTGGGATCCAAAAAAAATTTATATAAATTATCAACCAAAACACCATGTCCAACAATAATTAAATTGCGAAATAAGCTAAAACTTCTATTTTCGAATACAAACTTAAAACCCAAATGTGCTAGTCTTGAAATAGAAACTAGATTACGAGAAAAGCCAAGAACATAGAGGTGTTTTTAAGATCAAAATAAAAACCAGAATTTAAAACTAATCTAAAAGTTCTCATACCTTCAACTGTTGAATTCAACCGGTTTCCAGAATAGACTCTTTGTTCATTTGGTTGTGGTTTCCTTAGGTTCAGAAAGCTCTATTATTGGCAATGTGAATTGTAGTACCTAAATCAATCCACCATGTATTGGTTGGAATATTAACCAAAAGAGATTCATGACACACTAAAAAGATGAGAGTACTTTTATTTTCGAGCAATTTCTTATACTTTAAACGGTCCTTCTTTATATGCCCTTTCTTCTTGCAAAAGAAACAAATATCCTTATTGTCCTTTTGTTTCATTGTCATCTTGTTCTTCATTTTAGGACCGTAGTTACCATTGTTCTTATTTCCTTTATCATGAGTTGTCATATGAGCAGTTTCCAACTTCTCATGTTTTAGCATATCTTCCTCTTGAACACACATTGTCAAGAGTTCATTCACAATCCATTTTTCCTTATGTGTGTTATATGATATTTTGAATGGAATGTACTCTGTAGGAAGAGAATTCAAAATGAGATGAACAAGGAATGACTCTAAAATCTCTATCTCCAGGGATTTAAGACGAGTAGCAATGTCTCTCATTTCCATTATGTGCTCATGCACATCTTTAGAATTGTCAAACTTCATGCCTGAAAGCCTTTTCATTAAAGTGTTGGCAAACATTTTGTTAGAACTTACAAATTGCTCTTCGATAGCTTTTATGATGTCCTTGTCCTTATCACATTGAGGGATTGATCCCCTCATACTTTTACTGACATGAATCTTCATGAGACTGACGCTCAAGCGATTGGATCTTTCCCACGATTCATACAATAACCTCTCTTCTGGTGTACTTGATTCCGTAGGGACAAATGGTTCATCCACATACACTCCGCCAAGTCGAGATCCATACATCCCAAAGTAGGAGAATTTTCTCCTTCCAGTTAGAAAAATTATCAACACATATAATTGGAATTCAAATAGAGTCATTGAAAAAACTAAGAACCACTGCATAATATAAACACATACATTAATGCTATGAAAACTATCTTTATATTGAATTAACCAATGCTAATTCAATTTTGTAAATTCAAACCTCCCTGTGGGTAGAGGTTAATATCACACATTGAATTTACAAGAACTTTAGTAATATCAAATACAAGTGTTTTCCATACCTATGGGCCTAGAAAATTTCTTGTTTCGATATTTAATAATCACTTTATTGCAATTAAATTCTTAAAGATAACTATTTTCCTATGGGGCCAAATAATCATCATATGAATTAACTGCTCTTTATGAGATGTCGTATGCATCCCCAAAATAATTCCTTATGTGATTTAATGTTCCACGACATAAAATTATAACTAAAGAAGTTTTCACTAATCTTAAGTTGTAATAACATGTCGAAACAAATGACATCTCTAAGACTCTGATTTTTAATTTTTTTATTTTTTTGTGTGCATGAAAATCATTATTTGGAATTAATATGCATGACCATGTGTGCATAGATACATACTGTTTTAATTTGGTTTAATTAGCACTAATCCAAATACTTGTTGGAGTACAATAGTTTATGGAGGCAATTAATATTTTATTAAAGTAGTATGTGTTTAACAAAATTATCTGAAAATGCAAATTTTTGAGTGGCCCCATTAAATGGTTAGTTTGCTAATGAGTTTGTAAAATTCATGTAAACTGCAAATCAGTTTTTCTACCATAATACAAATTCAAACTTTCAACGGGAATGCTCAGAATATTCCATTACGTGTCATCAATAGTGGCTAACCCAACTCTGCTTTATATTTTATATTTAGGAAACTATGTTGCCTGATTATTTTGAATGAGAGATACTTAAATTAGACTGCTAGAATGATGTTACAAATAAATGCTGAGATGTTGACGTCCATTCATGTTAAAAAGAATTTGGGGATTGAACATATTAACCAAATTCTTTCAGTTTACCATTGAAATTACTTGCAGAAAGTAATAAATGACTGGCGCACATTGATTCATGGATGAACTCTTTTTTATTTTTTTATGTGCAATAAATCATTGGAATTTTTATGGCATATAATTGTTTAATGGAATAAGTTTGTCCAAAGCAGTAAAGATGTCAGTACCAAATTAATTAATTGTAATTCATTTGTTATTATATTTTAATTATATACTAATGACACGGAACTCGAACATATCGATTGGTTACATAACATTAGATTATATTTCTATGTTTGTGGAGTTATATGGTGGTTCATTGGTCATGTAAGACATAAATTACATACCTTTAGTGGTGCTATCCAAGATCTAATTGAAAATATGTAGTAGAAATGAGTCCTCGTAGCGCTAAACGTCTTCTACCCAATACCCACTTAATCACCACTTTAACTTGATGGAAATAAACACACGACTTCCAATATTAAGAGAGAAAATCTGCAGGGATTTATCGCCGGTTTGGCTAGGGAACCTTTGGTGTACACACACACACACACACACACTCACATATAAAGACAACCACTACAACGTGCATCTATCATGGAAGTGGGTGATTTTTTCCTGCAATAACTTCTTTCAAATAACCAAATGGAAGTTATCTGGGCAGTTAATTAATCCATCATTTAAAATTTAAATTTATTTAACTTTATATTGACCATGTGGGCCACAAACTGTTTACAAATTTTTCCTTCTTTCCAATGGCAGAGCATACAAAGAACATTGAAAAGACTACTTCCCCAAAACCTTCTTCCCCTTTTCTTGACTTTTCCAATCCAAACAATTCCTTTTGCATCGATCAATGGCAACATTACCAAACCCACTGTGTCGGTGATCTTCTCACCGCTGATAATTCCGTGACCCAATCACGAGCCATGAGACAAGCCCTTAGAGCACGAAATAAACTCTAATTCATCAATGGCAACATTGCTAAACCCGCCGATTTTGAAGAACTTCTACTAGATGCTTGGGAGAGGTGCAATGATATGATTGTATCTTGGATCCAAAACTCGATAAGCATAGAGGTAAAATCGAGTGTTGCTTTTGTTGATGATGCACAAGATGTGTGGAATGAGCTCAAAGATCTCTTTACTCAGCCAAATGGACCTCGAATCTTTGAATTGAAAAGGAACTTGGTTGGGCTGAAGCAAGAAAATGATCCAGTGAGTATATATTATGGTAAGCTTAAAACTCTTTGGGACAAACTTGCCAGTTATGATCATGTACCTCTTTTCACTTGTGGTCAATTGTGTGTTTTAGATGGTGGAGATTAGAGGGATAAGGTTATCCAGTCTTGTTAGGCAAATTGTTGTCAAACGACCTCCTAGGCAACAATGTTAATCATTATTTATTCAGTCGACCAATGACTGAAGTGAAACATCAACACCACAATTATAACGACCTAAACCTATAACATATTTGGGCAATTTGAAGTAGCGTAATTTTATTAGAGCTACTCATGGTCCGACCCATTACTCCTTGGATGACTTTTGGTTGATAGCCCATTTATTCATTACCTATTAACTCCTGGGCCTTACTACTGTTTAATCTAAAAGCCCTCTTATTTCTTATA
Organism: Fraxinus quadrangulata; assembly: GCA_903798255.1. Taxonomy (NCBI): domain Eukaryota; kingdom Viridiplantae; phylum Streptophyta; class Magnoliopsida; order Lamiales; family Oleaceae; genus Fraxinus; species Fraxinus quadrangulata. The sequence continues at coordinate 36,753 of CAIGRB010118881.1, forward strand.
TATGTTAGCTCCCGTCTCTGGCCTTAGCAGTGTGTGAGAACATTATTTGTTTGCCTATTGTTTTTTAGAGAATCGACTGCATGCCCTTTGGCTTTGTAATTCCTGTTTGTTGCGTCTTTCTCTTTTATCTTTTAGCCTCTATGGCTATTATTGTGGCTAAAATAACAATTCATACTATGTCCTTCATGGGCAATACCAAGAAACCGGACGAAAGAGTAGTTGTAGGAGGGTTTGGGTCTTGTAACCTTTGTGGTGTCGATTCATTATTGTGTGAAATATTGAGCTTGGAAGCTTCGGTGTTAATATTCCGCTCAACATTTGGTATCAAAGCCTTAGTGGCATGGTGTGAAAGTTCCCGCCAAGACCAAAAACCGGTAGGAGAAACGGATCAAAAAAAATATGTTCGATTTTCATCTCCAACCGAACCTATAATCTCATTTTCTGGCTAAACCAGTGGTCATTTGAAAAATCCAATACCATAGGGAAAATCTGCAAGTGGAGGCGCACCTGGGTCCACCGCGCGTGGGGGTGACGGCAGCCGACAGCAACGGCGCATGGAGGCACATCCGGCGTAATATGGAGAAACTTTCTTCAGGCAATATTTTTCTAATGAGATTTCTAACGTTTTTGTGGTGTTAGTTTTCTATTTCAGGTGATAGGTGAAATCTGGACAATTTTGCCCCATTGCATTTGTGATTCAGTTTTGCTTTCAATCGGTTGTGTGAGACTTAATGACGAATATTGGTGGTCATAAAGTGTTAAATACGTATTTCTTGTTATTTACGGACTCAGATAGGTTCGCTCTGATAAATTGGCTAATCTCGTTTAATTTCCAGCATTAGCGCGTCATCGTGTGGGGGTGACAATAGGATTGGGGTTACTGTGTGGGATAACCATTGATTGTGCTAGAAATTAGGAACTACTTGCATTAGTTGCTACGTGAGTAAATTGTTTATTTTATAAATTTCTGCATATTATCTCTGTGATATTGTGTACGTGAAACTGTTTTGGTTGACATATCTTTTGTTTCACTGTTAAGTCCCTAGATTACCTAGACCTTGCCCATTTGAACATTCATTTGACCTAAGATCGAGAATCTTATGAAACCTCGAGAATCTAAAACGGTGTATATTATTTGCGACCCTAAGTCTACTTTGTGTGGCTTAATTTTGATTTTGTATTTTTGATTGATTCTTAAAATGACAACTCACAATTTTGATTTGGAAACTTTTAACGAAAAGGCGATTTTTCAATTTGACAACAAAAAATGAGGTATTTTGATTCAACAAAAGGATTTTTAAAAATCATTGATGGTAATTTTCCTGCTCATTTTTCAATAGAACAAAAAGAAGGAGATGATGAGCTTTGATATGATCCAGGAGTCGAGCCCGACGAAGCCGAGCTCAGGATGAGACTCGTTGATTATCGAAGGAGGCTCGACGACACGTTCGAGGGCAAAGCGGGTAAAAGAGGCGATGAGATTGCTTGCTCAAACTACGGTGGACGAAATGTCGTAGCTAGCAAGCAAAGGAACAACTTTCATGAGGGTTCAATGCCCCGAAACCAATTGGAGCATCATGTTGCAAGCAAGGGAATAAGGAGCCTTGGCGAACAACTATGCGACTGTATAGTGTTAATTGGCATGCGGTCGCATGCCTATTTACCGAAGCCAGCAGGAGCCAAATTAAAGCTTCTATGCGGCAGCAAGTACTTGCGGTCGCATAGAACAAAATATGGGCAGAAGATTTCCTTTTCGCGAATTTTCCTTATTTTACTAGAATTCTATTTTTATCGCTATCTTTTTGTAATCCTAGCAAGTTAAATCCTATTCAACTAGGGTTTTAGGATTTTCATATAAATATTGACATTATATTCATTGTATGAACAACTTACAACATTATTGAGAATTAATCGAGAGGCTATTTTGCTTTCAAATCTTGTTCTTATTAGAACTTTGCGAACTTATCAAGTTAATCTTGTGGTGTTCAACATCTAGTGTGGATCACGCGTTGTGTAATCAAGAGGTCATTCAAATTCCGTTTTGTTTGGTTACTTGGTTCATTATTCTTGGTTCAAACTCTAAACCGGATTATTTTTTGGGCTTTCTTGTGATCATCAATATTTTGCGGGGTTGCGTAGTGATCGTTGCTACGTGATTCTCATCAAGCTTGCTTACACCTTAATTATTTTACACTTGTCCAATGTAGTTTTGAGAAAAGTGGGTAAATTGAAAACCACTAAAGAACTTTGAAAAAAGTTGGAAGACTTGTATTTGATCAAATATACTCCAAAAAGCTTTACTTAATTGAGCATTTTTTTAGTTTTGAAATGGATTTCTCAAAAGATCTTGATGACAATTTAGATGTGTTTAACAAATTTGTTGAAGATATTGTTAACTGTGAAGAGTCAGTATTCGATACATATAAGACTATTATTTTGCTAAATTTCATACCTGATACTTATAAGGAAGTAAATAATGCTATTAAGTATAGTAGAGACACATTAACATCTGAAATTGTGATTGACTCCCTTAGAAATAAGAAGATGAAGATTAGAGCTAAAAAACATGATAAGAAAAGCAGTGAGATTCACATGTTGATGATAAAATTCAATTTAGGCAAAACAATCACGATGGTTACCAAAGTAGTAGCGAGTCAATTAGTAATGGATGAGAAAAAAGGTTAAGGGTAGGTCTAGATACAAATCTAAGACCAAGGTTAAGAAATTTTGTGGTTGTGGGAACACAAGATATTTTATAAAGGATTGTTATAAAGAGAAAACTAAGCAAAAGGGTTAAAAGAGAGATGAAGTAAATGTATTGTCTTCCATTTCCGATAGTGGTGATGGTGATGTTTATATGATTATAATTCCTATTGTTTATCTTATTGAATTGAATTTATTTGCCAATTCCCACTTGCATGAATGAATACTTGATTTTGATGCATCTTTTCATGTGACATCACAAAATGACTATTTTGAAAATTTGCATGAATCAAATGATGGGCATGTTGTGCTGTGTGACAATTCTGCTTATATTGTTGTTAGAATTGGTGACATTACCTTAAAGTTTGATACTAGTTTTGTGTATACTTTAAAGGATGTTAGATAAATTCCTGAATTGTCTAGAAATTTAATTTCAGTGGGACGACTTGAGAAAGCTGACTTCATTAGTGAAATTGGAAATGAAATTTTAAAATTGGTTAAGGGTGCACTTTTCTCTATTAAGGGAATCAGGAAAAATAATATTTATATCACTAATGGGGAAGTGGTGAGAGGCTTAAATTCCTCTATCTCTCCTACTAAGGCCGATCATACTCATAAATGACACAATAGACTAGCACATGTCAGTATTAAGGTTATTGGACTTCTTAATGAAAAATGTGCATTTGAAAATGACAGTGTGTTTGATTTATCTTTTTATGACCATTGTATGTTTGGTAAACATTATAGAACTACCTTTTTTACGAGTGTTCATAAAATTAAGGGGATACTTGAATATGTGCATTCGGACTTATGGAGTCCCTCTAGCAGTCCCACCTCAAGTGGAAATATGTACTTCTTGTCTATCATTGATGATTACACTAGAAAAGTATGTGTTTATCTTTTAAAGGATAAATCTGATACTTTTTATAGTTTTAATATTTGGAAAAGACAAGTTGAGAACCAAACTGGTAAGAAGATCAAGTTTTTGAGAACTGATAATGGCCTAGAGTTTGTAATACTGAATTTGACAATTCGTGTAAACAAAATGGGATAGCAAGACATAAAATTGTTCCTTACACCCCGAATAAAATGGGGTAGCAAAAAGGATGAATATAATCATACTTGATAAAGTGTGTTGCATAATGTTAAGTTCAGGTGTCTCAAAGGCTTTTTTGGAAGAAGCTGTTATGATTGCTTGTTATCTCATTAATTTGACTCCATCTGTTGCATTGAATGGTGATATTCTGCATGAAAAATGGTCTGGTAAATTAAGTGATTATTCTATACTTAGAACTTTTGGCTATGTTGCATTTTCTCATCAGAGTGAGGAAAAGTTTGAACTTAGAGCTAGAAAGTGTGTTTTGTTACCCTAAATGTGTCAAGGGTTATAGGTTATGGGATAGGAGCCAAAAGGGGGTTAAGATCATTGTGAGTAGAGATGTTAATTCAATAGGGGTGAAATGCTGTGCCTTAAAACTGAATCGGAACTTGTGAGTGAAGAGGAACAAGGTGAAGAGAGAAATTGGCTGAAGGTAGAGTTAGAAAAACTTAGCATATATATGTCCCTATTACATATAGTGAGGTTCAGAATCAGGATCAACAACCTGATATGGAGAATAGAGAGGAAGTAGTGATAGAAAAACATCTTGAAGATAATCCCTTAGCAGATTATGATTTAGATAGGGATAGAGAAATGAGACAGTCTCGAGCACCTATAAGATTTGGATATAAGTCTGAGTTAACTTTTGCTCATGCGAGCTATGATGAGTTAGCTGATAGAGAGCCAAAAACCTTTGAGGAGACGATGAAAAGTGAACAATCTAAAGAGTGTTTAAGATAATGAAAGATGAGATGAGTTCTTTAGAAAAGAATCAAAGTTGAGAGCTCACATCTAGACCTAAGAATAAAACTACTATAGACTGTAAGTGGGTTGTTAAGTTTAAGGAGGGTACTAGCGCATCTGAACCCTTAAGATTTAAGGCTAGTTAGTGGTCAAGGGGTACACTCAGAAGGATGTGGTTGATTATAGCAAGATTTTTTTCACCTGTTGTTAAGTATACAACTATTAGAGTCATACTTGCATTGGTTGCACATTTTTACAGGGAACTTGAACAACTTGATGTAAAAACAATTTTTTTATATGGTGAACTCAATAACCAAATCTTTATGAATCAACCAAAAGGTTTTAAAGATAAACTAAAATCTGATCATGTGTGCTTCTTGAAAAGATTTTTATATGGTCTAAAACAATCACCTAGATAGAGGTATAAAAGATTTGATTCTTTTGTATTATCCATAGGGTTTCAACGGAGTAAGTTTGATCATTGCCCATATTTCCAGCATAATAATACTAATAATGACTATGTGTTCTTATTGCTATATGTGGATGATAT
>CAIGRB010118881.1:42222-65045 GCA_903798255.1 Fraxinus quadrangulata
GTGTTGTTATGTATTTGATGGCTTGCACTAGATTAGATTAAGCTGTTGCTGTTAGCACTCTTAGTAGATACATGTCTAATTCTAGTCCCGAGCATTAGGAGGCCTTGAAATAGATGTTAAGGTACTTAAAAGGAACTAGTAATATAGGTCTAATGTTTGGTATTAATAAGGAGGGTGTGAAATTGAAGGGTTTTGTAGATGTTGACTATGCTGAGGATAGAGATAATAGAAAATCTACCTCGTTTTATGTGTTTACATTGTCTAACTCTTGTGTTAGTTGGAAATCAAAGTTACAACACATAGTTGCACTATCCATGACATAATATGAATACATCGCTACCAATGAAGCTATTAAAGAATCTTTATGGCTTAGAGGTCTTCTTCATGAACTTTGTGTTTTAAATAATTATGTGGTAGTAAATTCTAATAGTCAATCTTCTATACATTTATGCAAAAATCCTATTTTTCACGAATGTACCAAACATATTGATGTTAGCCTACATTTTATTAGAGATATTGGCTGTAAGAGGGCTTGGGTTTTGTAACCTTTGTGGTGTCAATTTGGCATTGTGTGAAATATTGAGCCCGGAAGCTTTGGTGTCAATATTTTGCTCAACAAGTCTCTTATGGGACTAAATGATAAATATACGAATTGTAGAGACCTAATTACGATCTTAGATCTGATCCCTTCAATCGCCAAAGTTTTTTCTCTTATTCAATGTAAAAGCAGCAAAACGAGATCATTAATTTATCTCCAAATCCTGAGTTGATGGCCTTGGTTAATAAAACCTTTTATCTTTCTTTTAAACCTAATGCCAGAACCAGAGCAAATAGAATGAATGAAAGACCATATTGCACTCATTGTCGGATACAAGGCCATACTTTTGATAATTGTTTTAAGATAGGCAATGCACAAGCTCCCATTTGTAATCACTTTCATCAGACTGGCCACACGATGGAAAAGTGCTACAAATTACATGGTTATCCTCTGGGCATAAGCTGTCAGCATAAAGGAAAGAATTTTGGGGTTTCTGCCAACCAAGCTAGTATGTCAATTGATTCTGATCCAGAGAAAGTTCGTAAGGATAACGTAGTTTTACTCAGGAGCAATACTAGAAGCTCATGAGTTTACTACAACACAAGGATTTTTCTATTGCATTCCCATCTGTCAATGATGTACAGGTTGTACATCAACTTGTTTACAATGAACCTAAAGCTTCCAAGTTTTCTAGTATGTCTCACTACTTTACCTCATTTGACCAAAATTCTGTGCAATCTTCTAAAATTCCTTGGATAATATATTCATTTGCTACATATCACATGATCTGCAGCACTTCTTATTTATCCTCTATATTTTCTGAAGTTTCTTATTCTGTTAGCTTGCCAAATGATGCTTCCATTCGGGTTACACACATTGACAATGTTTAAATTACCAAAACAATTATTCTCAAAAATGTTTTATGCGTACCATTTCTTTCAATCTTATTTTAGTTAAGAGACTTACTGAATCACTAACATACTGCTTGCTTTTCCTGTCTAATCATTGTTTTATACATGACCTCTCTACATGGACCACGATTGGGATGGTGAAGTTAAGGGCAGTCTAGATCATCTTCTACCTAAGCTAGTTCCTCCAAATGCCCTTGTAATGGTCTTGTCATCTATGTCGCTCATTTTCAATCTTTTTTAGCTTCTATAATGAATAATATTAGTGTTTCTAACCTTTGGCACTATTGCCTTGGTCACATTTCAAATTCCAGACTTACTTTGATTGATGACTCTACTGTAAAAGGTGTTTTCGATTCTAATAAAATTACACCTTGCTCTGTTTGTCCAATTGCAAAGCAACATAAACTTCATTTTCCCTTTAGTTAGCATAAATCCCTTGCTATTTTTGACATGATCCATTGTGATATATGGGCCCTTTTGTGCTTGCCTATGCTGAGACCAGATTTTCTTAATCATAGTGGATGACTTCTCCGAACCACTTGGGTTTATCTCCTTCAAACAAAGTCCGAAACCAAAAAATGTCTTGAATCCTTCTACAATAAAGATAATTCGAAGTGACAATGGGGTTGAATTCCAAATGACTGATTTTTTCAACCAAAAAGGAATCATTCACCGAAGGTTTTGTGTTGAGACTCCTGGTGTGCTGTCGTAGGAACTCAAAAATAGTACCTTAACCTCTAAAAACTAATGTAGCAATGGAAGTAAGGGTCGATCACACGAAGAGTGTGTAATTTAATATTTTATGCTCCGTACAATGATTGGGGGGTTTTGTTTGTAATGAAGTCATTCTATAACAATGAAAATTAAATTAACGAAAACAATCAAAAGACTAACCTTGGTCCAAGTCGACATCCACCATCGGAAATCCACAATTGATCATAGATGCAATGGTAATTCAATTCATATTTCGAATATTCACCGTTGGAATAATTTTCTTATCTCTCCTTAATTTTATTTAGTTAGAAACCATCGTTCTAATTAACCCTAATTATTAAATAATCCCAAACTAGTGCTCAAGATTCAATTTAATAATAACTTTACACAATAGAGAAATCGATAAACTAGATAACACAAATACCAGTGGTTGCATTCAATCTATTTAAACATTCTTCTTAAAATTCAATAATCTCTATCGCAGAAAATCATCAAATCTTAGTGCTTCACAACTTAAAGGAATCAAATAATTATAGATTTGATATTTAACTTAGCGGTAGATTGTAATGAATAACAAACTAGTAGGTCTCCTAGTAATTAAGCATAACAATCATAGAAATAAGTACAGAAGAATATTCAATATGCAAAATAAGAATTAAACAATAAGAAAAGCTATTTAGATCTCACAATATGTGGTTCCGAAACTTCAGTTTCCTTTGAACAAGTGTAGAAGTTTAATTACAATTCATGAATTTAAGAGAAAAATAGAGAATAATAGAGTTGGGAGGCGTTCTGTATGTTCTGGTTGCGTTCTAGGGTTGCAAATCATGTATTTATAGTTGTTTTCATAGGTGGTTGACTTAAATTTGAAAACCAGAATTTTTGTGTCAGGGAATGAACTATGCGGTCGCATAGTTATAGGTCATGTGGTCGCATAGAACAAATAAATTCAGCCTTGAAACTCTCAGTAATGGTCTATATAGACGCAAGAAATTAACACTATGCGACCGCATAGTGTTAATTTTTCTCTGCCGGATAGAGTTTAGTATTTTGGTTATATCTTTCTCTCCTGATATCCGATTGAGGTGATTCAAAATAATTTTGAAAGCTAACTCAAAGGGATACAAATTTGCTTCATATATCATTTTCTAATTCGATCGTTTGCTATGTCAAATATGGGTCTCAAATGGAGACCAAAATCCGATGCATAAATTTTCGATTGGAAATTGATGTGTGATCCTACTTTGACGATATTTAATCCCTTTGACTTCTTTCTTCATCTAATTGACCTCTAACACTCTTAAATATTCATTGTAAGATTCAACATAACTTTTGAGTATTTGCACTTTAGTCCTCGAACTTTCGCTTTCTTTTAGTTTGGTCTTTTTCCACTTATTTCTTCCAAATTACTCTATATCCATAGATTTCCACCTAAATCAAAATATGAACGTAATGAGTATATTTTGGTATTGATTAATCATATGAGAACATAAAATAAGGAGGAAAAATATATGCATTTTACATTCCTATCAACTCCCCCAACAAAATGGCGTAGTGGAAAGAAAATACTAGCATGTTTTAAATGTAGCTAGAGCCTTGAGATTTCAATCTGGTTTGTCTTTGCGTTTGTGGAATGATTGTATACTTACAACTGTTTACTTGATAAACTGAACCCCTGCTCCCTTACTTGGCAACAAATTCCCTACCAAATTATTTTCTCTATCAAATCTACATACACTCATCTTAGAGTTTTTGGATGTTTGAATTTTGCTATTACCATTTCACATGGTCGAAAGAAATTTGACCCCAGAGGCACAATGTGTCTTTTTAGGCTACCCGTTTGGCATTAAAGGGTACAAGCTATTAGATCTCACCACTCATACTACTTTTTTTTCAAGGAATGTTATCTTTCATGAACAATCATTTTCTTCTCTCACTTTTTCTCATACTGATCTTGATTTACAGCATACAAATTCATCTCCAATTTTTACTTCTCCATCATCTAATCCTGTTGAATTTTCCTTTCCTATTTTTCCCTCACATTGATCCACTCACCCCTCCTGACAACAACTCACTACCTTTGACCTATACACCTTCTTTTTATGTCTATAGTACTTTCTCTTCTCCTATCAATAGCTTTCTCCCTCCCTCTGGATCTGACAGCACTCTTATTGCACCTACACCAAATCTTTTGGGTTCTTAAAAAGAAACAGTTTGAAAAGGTTCAATTGACCAAAATGAATTTCTAGACGTAGATTTATTTTGATGAAGACTATTTATTTGACTTTACCCTCTCTCTTTTTTAGCCAAATGGAAGTGGTGCGCCTATGTTGCTATTGCTAGATTTCAATGTCATAAAATTGGACTAGATATTAGCATAAGTAAGCAGGGAGTAAATAATTCTATGAGCGATTATTCGTCTTCCTAGTCTTCCACAAAAAAAAGGTGTAGAAAATTAAAACAGGAATGATTTTTGATCTTGATCGTAAACAATTCCTAGTCTTGGTTTCAGTTTGTCGAGATGTATTAGAACTTTTTCGATTTATTACATATAATAATATAATAAGTAGTGGACAAAAAACACAAAAAATGAAATTTTATTGATTATATACAATGAACTTCTAATTTTTATTTTTTTTAATTTGGCTCAGATACCCAAATAAATAGAGTAATAGAAAGTGTTTGTATGATAGATATCTAGTCGATCAAAATATAAATCATCCAGGAAGTTGAGTGATTTCCTTTTCTTCTATATATTTGGTTTGAGTAAGATATGACTTATTTGAAATTTATATTTGAAAGAAATAATTCTTAAAAGAAATTTTTCTATGAGATTTGGTGTATTCAATAGTCACTTACTGCGTCAATTCTTGGTCATTGATATTCACGTCAATTCGAATTAATATGTAGGTACATATATTACCTATTTTTTTCTCCTTTTCAAAAAATTGAAATGATTGAATTTTTTCTATTTGCAACCATGTTAGGTCTAACTCTTATTATTTTGGCTGGATTATTTGTAACTATATATTTACAATATAGGAGTGGTGATCAGTTGGACCTTTGATTAATTAACATTTTTTTTTATTGATCTCATCCTCCTTTCTTTAATCCACAGGAGATCAAATTTTGATTGTTGTGCAAGTGAATGAATCTTTTCAGTCTAATTTGATCTCCGAAAAAAAAATCACGCTCTATAGGATTTGAACCTATGACATCGAATTTTGGAAACACACGTTCTACTGAATTGAACTAAGAGCGCTTTCTTACCAGTATAAGGTGAGGCTATAAAGAAAAGGATTATTTTTGTAACCCTAATTCATTTTCATTTTATCTGCATATACTATATAGTTTCAACAAACTGAAAGTTTCTGCCCAATTTGAATGGATCTCAGTTGATTCCTTGTTAGTGCTCAAAGGAGCAATATTAGGTAGGGATGATAAGATTTGAACCCGTGACATTGTGTACGCAAAACAAACACGATACCAAACTGTGCCACATCCCTTCAATTGTTCTACAGTGTCATTATAGAGAATTCATGTCTTGTTTTTCACATCCTTAGTTGCTCTATTGATATACACAATTTTCTGCCCATTTCATATTTTTGGTTTCATTTAACATATAACAATAAGAAATGTAAAAAACTTTATATATATGAAATACAGAACCAATTATAAAAAAAAAAAAGAGTATTTTCATAAATACTCGCTATGAGGGGATCTTTTTTATGTTTTAAGAAAAAGAAAATCTTATGGATCATTGTACATTTCAATTTGAATTAGGGATTCGGGGTACAACTATATGTGGTCCTTAAATACATATCTATCTGATCATACATGCCTTATCTTTATCTTTATGTATTAAAATAAATAAGAGGGTTTTCAATGTAAGATCTAAAAACATATCTCTCCATGGCACCAGTACTAAGTACGCTATGGTTTGGGGATTTAGTAGATATGTTGATACAGATTAATCAGTTTTTCCAGATGCTTTGACAGCCCTCACCCTTTTAAAATTCTAGTTATTGATATGGGAAGGAATGAAGAAGATTAGAGATACAATCAAATATTTGTGTCTAATCCCACATTTTTCTCTTTTCCCCCCTTTTTAAAATAAAGGAGGAAAGATAAAGAATAAAAGTAGATCCAACGTCTGCAAGACTCGGATTCAAGTTCGAATTAAATGAAATAATGAATATTAATAATAGAGGAATGAGGTAGAGTAAAAAATGCAAATCTAGGGTAAGAATACAAGAACAAGATCTTTAACTGAAATACCATACTTCCATTTTAAGTATAGTTTAGAAATCCGTTGTTATTATTTACTATGATTTTGATTTATTATTACTTTATTGATTTTGATCTTTTATAATTGGATTTCAAGTTAGTAACTTCTATTTTTTTCCTTCCTTTCCTTTTCTTCACACACATGTCAATTTTACATTGAAAAAATGGATTTTAATTTTTGTATTGTGATTTTGAAACTGTGTATAGATATGTTATTATGAGCTCAATCTTGAGATAAAAAGTCAGGTTGACTAGCTAAATCTTGTTGCTTTAATTGATCGACTGGCCAAAAATTAGGTAATTAGCATAGTCTGTTTATGTGTTTGTTAGGTTTTAGTTTTGTTTGAGTCGAACAAAGATTCAAACTTAGAGGTGTGATAAGTATAGTTTATACACTTATTCGAAACCCTAAATCATGATATTTTTTTGTCTTTTGGATAAAATTTCACCTAATTTATGTTATATTATATTTTGTAGGTAAAACTTTATGTTTAATGAACAATTGGAGAAAAGAATGCAAAAGTGGTGAAAAATTGCAAAATCCAAAGATGAAACATTGGAGATAAATAATACATTAAAAAGGTTGGAATTAAATGGGCCTCAATGGACTTATATATATATAGGCAGAAAGAAAATAAAAGGGAGAAGGAACGCACGGAAGAAAAAACAGAAAAGAAGCTGCAGTGCTGAGGAAAAGAGAAAACCAAAGGAAAAAAAAAAGAAAAAAAAGGTGGAAACAGAAGAGGAGAAAACTGCTACAGGAAAGAAAAGAGAAGAAAGAAGAAAAAAAGAAAAAAAGAGAGAAAGAAAAAAGAGATAAAAGAAAAAAAATGGGGAAAGTCAGAGGAAGGAAAAAAGGGCAGAAAAGAGGAACAAAGAAAAAGAAGAGAAAAAGGAAAGAAGACTGCAGACACCAGAAATTTCATGTTTCGTTAATTTTTGGTGATATCTTTTCACTTTTGCACGTTTTATTTTCACAGTATAAATAACTAATTTTTATATTAGAAAAAAAATGTAGTCGACTTGTGATCATTTATTTCTTTATTCAACATATCTGTTATTTATTTATTTATGTGTTAATTTTATTATGAGTTTAATACATTAAATTACCTGATTAATAATTTGATGATTATGTGAATCTCTTACTAGTCGAGAGGTGAGTTTGAGGATTAGATGATATAATAAAATTCGATAAATTAGTATAACGTGTAGAGATGCACATACTAATTATTGCGATCATAATATGAATTCTTAAAACTAGTGTTTTGTTTAACTAAAGTTGATTCACGTAGATATAGGAAATTTAATTAGTTAAATAGGCTCAATTAGAACTCAAGATGGGTAAATTGAATACAATAGAAGAATTCGATCGAACACTACATTAGGTTATGAATCTTGAATTAAGAATTAAAGTGATCAATAGATGAAATTGTTATGCTCCAATATTTATCACATATTTGTTTCTTGAATTATTTATTATTTACAATCTTTTTATATTTTCAATCAATTAAAAGTAGTTAGGAAAAAATAATCACCATCGTCATAAATATTTACTTGCTTGTGTCAAATAGGAGTTTAAAAAATTAGATTAAGTCCTGAAATATAGTTTTCGTGAGAACGATATCTGAACTCAAATGCCCACTATACTGCTTGTTATGATATCGTACACTTGATATAAAAAATACGTAACAGTCATATCTATTTTTCCCTTGGGGAATCTTTAGAATTCCCACTACTTAGCTTTCAATTCGCCTTTGACCATCAAATGAAATATGAATAATCCCTCTTCCTCTCTTTGAAAGTTTGAAAGAAGGGGTGTTTTCGATTTTGCCGGTGTTTGAAATAAATTTGTCTTCTCCATGTTATCTCTAAAGTCAATAATTTTATATGAGGAACTACTAAACTCAATCACTTGCTACCGTTACTCTTCAATTTTCTGTTGAGGCCTATCCAGTAGAGGTACTCAAATTGGATCTGTGACCGATTTCTAGGTTCGTCAAACCTAATTGGTTACCTTCAATTATGTAAATCAATAGTTCAAACCCCACTCAAAGATAGGGCATTTCCCATTTTTATAGAAACTTCTGTACCAAAAACAATGGTATCTCCAATTATAGCCCATCTGGGATGTAAAATATATCTCTTCTCACCATCCCTATAGTGAATGATACAAATGTATGCATTTCGATTAGGGTCGTATTCTATCATCTGCACGTCTACCACAACATGTACAACACCTCGCTACTTAATAGATTTTCACTTTCAATGGGATGCCTTAACTCCATTTACTCAGTCCACGGTTCAGGTATCTACTTCTCCTTCTACTTTTTCTTTTCCTTTGGAAAATTATCTATCGTATGATCACTTTTCTCTTTCTTTTCAAGCCTTTTCTTCTTCCCTCTCTACTGCTGTTGAACCTATCTCTTATAGCCAAGTAGTGAAAGATTAGGATTGATGCACATCCACGGATACGGAATTGCATGCCTTAGAGGAAAATAGTACTCAAATTCTCAATGACTTGCCTTATGGAAAAGCACGTTTGGTTGCAAAGGGATATACACGATAAGAGGGAATTGACTATATAGAAACTTTTCACCAGTTGCAAAGATGGTAACAGTGAGATGCTTATTGTCTATTGCTGCCATTCGAGGCTAGCATTTACATCAGTTTGATGTAAACAATGCCTTCCTCCATGGTGACTTAAAGGAGTAAATTTACATGAACAAGTCGCCGGCTACACTAGGGGAGGTCCTAATTAGGTTTGCAAATTGCTGAAGAGTCTCTATGGCTTGAAACAAGCCTCGAGACAATGGTATGCCAAACTTACCTCCTATTTGTTGCATTTTGGATTCTCATATTCTAAGGCTGACTATAGTCTTTTTTTCAAGTCTATTGATGATTCTTTTACAGCCTTTTTGGTGTATGTTGATGATATTCTCATAGCCAGTGATTCTATTGATTCAGTTTCAGTTTGAAGGTCTTCTTGAATGATCAATTTAAAATCAAGGATCTAGGTTCCATCCGATAATTCCTTGGCATTGAGGGTGCTCAATTTTCTCAGGGCATTCACATTTGTCAACGCAAGTATGCCTTAGACATACTTGCTGATTCTGGTACATTGGGTTTCAAGCCATTCAAGGTTCCAATGGATCAGAATTTGAAGTTGAGCAAAAATACTGGTGCTTTGCTTTAGGATACTTCCATTTACCACATGTTAATAGGGAGATTATATATCTATCTCACGGCCTGACATAAGATATGTTGTTCATACTTTAAGTCAATTTATGATTGCACCTACCTCAGCTCATTTGGTTGTTGCCCACAAGGTGCTGACGTATATTAAGCAAGCTCCTGGTCAAGGCATTCTATTTCCAGCTGCATCTTGTCTGCAATTGATTGCATACTTTGACTCAGATTGAGCCTCCTGCCCTGATACACATCGTTGTATCACTGGATATTGTATCTTATTGGGCAGCTCTCTCATTTCTTGGAAGTCCAAGAAACAATATGAGGTCTCACGCTCCTCTGCCGAAGCTGAGTACAGATCAATGGCAGCTACTTGTTTTGATCTTGGTTCTGTTACCTTCTTGCTGATCTCTAAGTTTCACATCCTCAAGCTGCCAAGCTCTTTTGAGACATCCAAGCAGCCCATCACATTGCTGCCAATCTAGTCTTCCATGAGATGACCAAACACATTGAGCTCGATTGTCAATTGATTCGTGACAAAATTATTGATGGTTCTGTTATTACATTTCATATCTCCACTCATATGCAGCTTGTAGATCTTCTTACCAAGGCCGTGCCTTCCTCTTCTCTTCACTCTCATTTGCTCAAGATGGGAATAATAAACTTCTATTCTCCATCTTGTTGGGGGGAGGGGTATTACAATATACAAGTGAATTGTATCAATTCTAATATACACAATAGATCAATTTCTCCATTTTCTCTCGTCACAAAGTTCTGCAGATTTTTCCTTTTCTTGCAAATAATATGAATTTCTATGGAGAAAACGTACATAATAACAAAATTTATTAATCTGCCTTGTAGCACAAAGATTAGCCGAACTTATATTTCATGCTTCAATGTTTCCAATATGAAAAACAAGCATATTTGTAAAGAAAACCACATTAAATTCCTTTCCTCAGTTTCAAAGTTTAAAAAATTATGATCCCTATTCAAACACGTACAACCAATGATGGAGGGATCATCCAAATCTTAGTTATGAGAATCGACAAGTGAATCAACCTATGAATCAAAATTGGCAGAATTTCCAACAATATAATCAGCCATACCCTCCTAGATAACAACATGGCCAAACATCTAACTCTAGTATGTCTTTAGAAGATATTGTTAAATCTCTTGCCACTAACACTTTACAATTTCAACAGAAGAGAAGGGCTAGAATTCAAAGTTTGGAGAATCAAATGGGTCAAGTGGCTAACACGGTCAGTCGGCTGGAGTCACGGAATTTGGAAAAATTGCCATCTCAAACAGTGGTGAATCCAAAAGAAAATCTAAGTGCAATCATGTTAAGGAGTGGCACGAAGATTGAAGCCCCAGTGAAGGTGACCCCTACATCATCGAAGGAAGAAAAAGAGAAATATATCACGGCAGAAAAGAGTGCTCCTATTGATACTGAAGTAACTGAGCGTAAGTTTCCACATCTTTCTGATTACAAACATATACCTCCTTTTCCTCAAGCTTTAATAAGATCTAGGGAATATGAACGAGATCATGATGAGTTGCATGAAATTTTTAATAAATGCGAGATAAATATTCCACTTTTAGATATTATTAAACAAGTGCCTCGTTATGCTAAATTTTTGAAACAATTGTGCACAAGTAAGATGAAACAGAAACTGGAGGGGATTGAAAGGTAAATGTTGGAGAACAAGTATCTGCAATTATTCAAGAGAAACTTCCAGCAAAGTACACGGATCCAGGTATGTTCACTATCCCTTGCACAATAGGCGACACTAAGTTTGAAAAGGCCATGCTAGATTCAGGAGCATCTATTAATGTCATGGCACATTCTGTATACACTTCCTTGAAACTTGGACATTTAAATAAAACTGGTGTGATAATTCAACTAGCTGATAAATCTAATGCCTATCCTAAGGGGGTAGTTGAGGATATTCTTGTGAAAGTTGATGATTTAGTTTTTCCTGCTTATTTTTATGTGTTTGACATGGGCAATGGTAATCATACTACCCCTATCTTGTTAGGAAGACCATTCTTAAGAACATCCAAAATAGAGTTGTTAGCCATACTACAATTTATTATTTTACAAAATAGGTCGAAGCGGAGTTGTTAGCCATGATCATCGAAGTGAACACTTCCAAATTTCTCTGGAAGAACATTAAATGAAGATTCGGCATACCCCACTCCGTGGATTCAGATAATGGTAAGCAATTTGATAACAAGAAGATCAGGGACTTGTGCAATGAGCTCGGAATCAAAGAACATTTCTCAATGCCTCATCGTCCCCAAGCTAAAGGCCAAGTCGAAGCGGTCAACAAAACCATCAAACTCACCCTAAAAAGAAAGTTGGATGCTTTAAAAAGGGCATGGGTTGACGAACTCTCCCAAGTTTATTGAGCCATACGAACGACCTACAGAACTGCGATCGGAGAGATCCCATTCTCCATGACTTACGAGGTTGAAGCCATGAGCCCTGTAGAAGTTGGAGTGCCTTCACCTTGTCGTATCCATTTCAACGATGAACTGAGAAGGTTGGAGGAACTCCTCGAAGAAAATAGGGATAATTCCCAAGTCAGACTCGTCTCTTACCAACGTAAGATGATGCGGTACTACAATGCCAATATAAAGAAAAGGACCCTTCGTATTGGTGATCTGATATTCCGTAAGGTGTTCTTGTCATCGAAGGAACCAAAAATAGGAATGCTGGGGCTAAACTGGGAAGGTCCATATCATGTTACCGAAGAAGTGCGACCCGGCACATACAAAATCAAAAATTTGGAAGGCAATGTTTGTTTTTCTTTAAATCCCTTGTTTCCCTCTCTATCCATCCAAGGGATGGAAGGGCAGAGGCCTTTGGTGTCCCCTCCAGTCAAGAATTGGGGCAAGTGATGCCTCATCCCTGGAACATCGAGCACTTAAGGAAGTACTATCAATAGGGAGATCACGATGAATGATCATGTAAATGTTGTTAATCAAATGAAATAATTCTCAATTCTACGTTATTCTCAAACGAATACTTCTCTCCATATATACTTCATCGGGGGGGTACGGGTGCCACTCCTAGTGAAACGGATAAGTAGTGTTCTCACACATTATTACTCATTGCCGAGGTGTATACGCTTCTAAAGGGCAACCTCGACAAAAGATATCCACTTCATTAGGAGAGGTACGAGTGCCACTCCTAGTGAAACAGATCAACAGTGTTTTCACACATTATCATCCCTTGCTGAGGTACAAACACCCCCGAGGGGTCACCTCAGCCAAAAATTCCAACTTCATTAGAGATAGGTATGGTTCAAAGCTTAGGTAAAGTGTTTACACTTAGATTCCATTTGCTTCATCCATTTGCTTAAGTGGTTGTGCCTTGCACTTTAATTCCATTTGCTTTACCCATTTGCTTAAGTGGTTGTGCTTAGGCAAAGTCTTGGACTCCATTTGCTTAAGTGGTTATGCTAAGGTGAAGAGTTTATACTTAGATTCCATTTGCTTCATCTATTTGCTTAAGTGGTTATGCTTAGGCAAAGAGTTTACACTTGGATTCTCTTTGCTTCATCCATTTGTTTAAGTGGTTCAAGGTTTAGGCAAAGTGTTTACACTTGGATACAATTTGTTTTTCCATTTTCTTAAGTTCTTATCTGGTTAGCGCATTTTGAGTGAAGCAACAACACGAAACAATTGAAGAAAGAATTTCATTATAGAACAAATCGGGGCCGAAGCCATTATAAAAAGAAAAAGAAAGACTAAAGATCTACATTTACAATAGCTCCCGCTCCCACCTCCTCCTGGGGAGCTTCTTCTTCAGCCTCTATGTCAGGCCGGCTACTAGTAGGACCATCGAACTCTTTTTCAAGAAACGCAATGTCGAACTCTGAATGCACATCCATTAGGTGAGACATCATCTGTTGGACACTCCATGAAGCCCAGTAGTAGGCAAAGTCATCATACTCCTTCATTTGTTGGGCTTTAAGAGATTCAATCTCCTCTTTTTAAGCTTCAAAGAGCATCCTGAGTTCGGCTTTCTCTTTGTTGGCTTGCACCAATGCCTCGGAGATGATCCATTAGTGTTCATTGGACTTGTCAATCCTCTTAGTCAGGGCTGGCACTTGAGAAACAGACTCGTGGAGTTCATTCTTCAATTGGTTTATATGAATCTCAGTAGAGTCCAACTTCACTTCATCCTCAGTCCTTTTCACTTTAGACTCCTCCATCTCAGTCCTCGACTTTTTCACTTCATCCTCCTAATTTTTCAAGGCCTTGATCATTTATTCCAATTCTTCATTTTTCTTACGAAGGCCCCAGACTAAGTCTTCTACCACCATGCCAATACTTAGATCTCTAGCCACGTAGGCATTATTGGCGACTAGGAGGTCCTCCGCTTTGCAGGAGGCGATGTGATCTTGCCAGTCCCTGGTCCAATACTTGTTATGAACACGGACATCAAAGGCAATTTCTGGAGATAGCATTTCCAGTACTGCCTCGAGGTCATCCTCCTTGCTCTCCAAAAAGTCAGTTGCCTTGCCACGAGATGAAACGTTGGAAGATTTCTTCAGCCTCTTCCGAGCGGTTCCCCGACTAGGATAATAGTAATGGTCACAATGGCCTTCAAAACTTAGGAGGGGGGTTGCAACAATCACCCCGATTGGAGTTGGAGGAGGGAGAGGCCGGCCACTGTGGCTGATGAAGAGGAAGCCCCTATTGGGCTCGATCTTTTCCTCTTGACGAGGGAAACACCTTCCTCTACTTCGTCTTTTACAGGAGGTTGTTGGCTCTTACTTAAAGAGTTCAGCCTCTCAGCCTACTTCTTGTAAGCAGATGAGCTAGTTTAAGGGTTCTCGCCTCGACCACGCTTCAACGAATTATGACAAAGTCAGGCCTCAGAGGCCTTTTCTTCAAGAAATTATCTACAAGAAAAGAAAACGCTTAAGTATATTCAGGCAAGAAAGTGCTCAAATATAACTGAACTGAAAATAAAGCTCACCTTGGGTCGCCATCAGTCTGTATAGTGTGAGCTGGTGTTCTTATCGAACAGTTCGCCAAAACTCCAGTCCTTGAAAGGTCACTGGTATATGTGGCGGGTCATATCCCAATCCTCCTCGGAGATCTCGCACCTCGAAAGAGAGCCTGCAAACAACAGGAATATTAACATATAAGAAATCACTCAAGTAAAGTCAGTTAGGTAAGTTGACTTACTAGTTGTAGAATAGGACGATAAGGGTGCCATTGGGTCATTCTCCATGATATCCTATCTCCCGGAGACCTAGAACCAAGATTTACGCCACTCCTTCACCGAAGAGGACAGGTCAACTACGAATGGAAGTGGGATCCCCACGGGGTTATGTAATACCACCCCTTACTATTCTCTCCTCCGACCACACTCTTAGGGAAATAAATAGAGTGAAAGATGCTAAGGGGCATATCCATGCCTAGGTTGGCCTGACGCCAAAACATCCACGACCCAATCATTTGTGCCCAAGAGCTTGGGTAGAGTTAGGTCGGAGGCGCCCATAGGAACGAAGAACTAGCCTAAAGAAAGGATGGAAAGGAAGTCTAAGGTCAGCTTTCATAAGGTTTTCACTAACGACCATACACCCTGTCCTCGTATAACACGCTCTCTCACTTGGGTCAGGTACTATGAGGTCGACATTGTCAGGAATCCTAAAGACTCTCCTACACTTATCCAATTTTTTCGAAGTGATGGTAGATAGGTAATTACATGTCCCCCATATGATAGAAGTATCTACGGGTGGGCCGGAAATTTCTAAATATTTTTCCCCGATCTAATCGCTTTACCTATCTCATCTGGACTAACGACTATGGGGTTTCTAAGAACCGAACTCTCAATACTTCACCTCTCACTCGTGGATATGCTCCCAGGCCTTTCAGCAGCCATTTGGTACAATTTTTAAGCAAAAAGTGGAATGAAGAAGGGAAAAGTTTACCTAAAGGTTATGGTTCGAAAGAAAAAAGAGAGTCACCAGAATTTTCAAGGGAGTCGCCGGAGTTTCAGGATCTTGCTCATCGGAAAAATAAAAAAATCAAGGAATTTTAGAGAGAAATCACGAAACAAGTTATGAAGAAGAGTTTGGGCCTTATATAGGTGTCCCAAGTTCACCCCAGCCATTAGATCAAAGTTGATCACATCTTGACTGTCCAAACCTATGATAAATCATAATCGTTGAAACCAAAACTCACACAAGCAGATGGTCCTGATGAAGCGGTGTAATTCACGTGCCAACCCAAACGCGTTGCCTTGAGCTCTACCAACCATCGCCATGATTAACATTATGGTCTGGGGCGTGTGTTGGAAACAAGCGACGCCCACAAAAGTTGGCTTGGGAAGATGCACAGATTGTTAAATCATTAGCACACAACCCAAGGCTGTCTCATCAACTGACGTTTCGTCCTTCAGTTAGGACCGCTTTGCAACAACTTTCCCCAAAGTTGCCAACACTCATCGCTTTGTCCTTCAGTTAGGACTTCGCTTTGCAACAACTTTTACCAAAGTTGCCAACACTCACTGCTTCATCCTTCAGCTAGGACTTCGCTTTGCAAAAACTTTCCCCAAAGTTGCCAACACTTTGCACTTCATCCTTCAGTTATAACCGTTTTGCAACAACTTTTGTCAAAGTTTTCAACACTCATCGCTTTGTCGTTCAGCTAGGACTTCGCTCTGCACAACTTTTCCAAAGTTGCCAACACTTATCGCTTCGTCCTTTAGCTAAGACTTCGCTCTACAACAACTTTCCCAAAGTTGCCAACACTCATCGCTTCGTCCATCAGCTAGGACTTCGCTTTGAAAAAACTTCTCCTAAAGTTACCAACACTCATCGTTTCGTCCTTCAGTTATGATCGCTTTGCAACAACTTTCCCCAAAGTTGCCAACATTCATCGCTTCGTTCTTCAACTAGGACTTTGCTCTATAACAACTTTCCCAAAGTTTCCAACACTCATCACTTCAACCTTCAGCTAGGACTTCACTCTGCAACAACTTTCCCAAAGTTGCCAACACTCATCGCTTTGTCTTTTTGTTAGGACATATTTGTAACAACTTTCCCCAAAGTTACCAATACTAATTGCTTCGTCCTTTAGCTAGGACTTCGCTTTGTAACAACTTTTTCCAAAGTTACCAACACGCATCACTTCTTTCTTCATTTAGGACCGCTTTGCAACAACTTTTCACAAAGTTGCCAACGCTCATCACTTCGTCCTTCAGCTAGGACCTCTTTGCAACAACTTTTTCCAAAGTTGCCAACACGCATCGCTTTGTCCTTCAGCTTAGATGGTGCTTTGCAACAACTTTCCCCAAAGTTACCAACACTCATCGCTTTGTCCTTCAGCTAGGACTTCACTTTGTAACAATTTTCTTCAAAGATGTCAACCCGCATCGCTTCGTCCTTCAGCTCAGACGTCGCTTTGAGACAACTTTTCCCAAAGTTGCCAACACTCATCACTTCGTCCTTGAGCTATGAATTCGCTTTGTATCAACTTTTTCCAAAGTTACCAACACTCATCGCTTCGTCCTTCAGTTAGGACCACTTTGCAACTTTCCCCAAAGTTGCCAACACTCATTGCTTCACCCTTGAGCTAGGATTTCACTTTGGAACAACTTTCCCCAAAGTTACCAATACTCAACGCTTCGTCCTTCTGTCAGGACTTCGTTCCTACATACATTTTCGTCTCTTCTACAACTAACGCATACACCCAATAAAATGACACGATATAGCCGCTACAACAAAGTCCATGTATTATATAAATATCCATACACGAACTTGAGGGAATGTTGTTACGGGCCTTCGGAGGCCCTCAACCTCGTCCATCCACCTCATCCGCCACATATTGGACGAACTAATCTAGGGTTGCCACATCGCAGACAAACTGAATTTATGTCAGACGAACTGATTCCATGACTTCGACCTAAGACACTATTGCCCCATTTGGTAGGAGAGCCGAACTCATCCGCCATTCACGATAGATGCAAATGTTCGCACTCTGCATCCATTGCAATTTACAATCTGTAGGGAGGAGCTTACATGAAGACTAACGGTGTGCTACAGTGAGCAGGGAGGATCTTACATGAAGACTAACGGCGGGGTACCGTGAGCAGGGAGGAGCTTACATGAAGACTAATTATGTTGGCCACGTGTCGAGCTATTTTTCGAGTTCAACAATGTTCAAATTTACTTTTCACATTCCCTAAATTATTCATCCCTAAATATCTTATGGTATTTAAATTTTACTTCGTAAAATAAAGTATATTCTCAAAGTGGCTCAAAACTTTTAAAACTTCAATGTCAAGCTCAGTAGAAATATATAAAACTTTTTGAGAGTTACTCAAAATAATTTTATGGAAAGGCACTTACCATTACCATTTTCATTATTTCTACTACTCAAGACAAACATTCTTAAATCTGGATCAACAGCCAGCCCAGTAGCTTAAGGCATTGGATCATAGAGTGAGTATCTGGAATACGCATAGCAGCTAAGCTATAGAAGTAATGTTTACGTATCTATATAATCAAATTTTATGAATATTTTAAAATGAAATGCTATTTTACCTGTGACCTTGATCATTCCTAAGTTGTGAATTATAACCGAAGATTTGATCACACAAGATTTTTTCCTGGCTCAGTTTGATCCAACCAAATCAACACCTCAAATCACGACCCAATACCTATTTATATTCCCAAACTGAACTTACGTAGTTTACTAGTTTGACTTTACGTGCGGAATTATACAATTAACAAGCAACAAGTCACTTTTAATTGTTTCTTGATGGTTAAACAAACAGTCAAATTATCCTAAGTTGAATTACCGCAGTTTGTAATAAGAAAGTAATAAATAATACCAATATTGATGATGGAGAAACCCAACTAGGTAAAAACTGTAGGATCAAGCAAGTTACCTCCACTATAGACAATACGAATTTACAGTAAGATGTTACCTAGCCAATTCCACTAGACTTCCCGATCTAATTTTTGTAACCTCCAAGATTAGTTGAACCCACCAGCTCCCGATTTTCTGCAATTGTCTCTTCCAAATGGAATTTCAAGAACTCTCCAGTCTTGTGATTTTCCTGCGCTTGTAGTCCAACCTCTCTCAACCTCTACCAGCCTCTAAAATTCAACTAATAAAGTACATTCATATGACCAATAGGAAGTAGGTGATGTTTAAGATTCAATAGGTTTGATATTTTTCCCAAATATGTGGTTGTATAAACTTAAGAGTGAAAGGATGAAATTAATGTATGAATAGGCTCTTGAATATGTTATAGAGAAGATGCATAATGAATAACCACACTAATTTTCATTCATAGGCTTGGATATTTATATGAGAGGGTAATTATGTTGAATGGGTCGGAAAAATACTTGAACAGAGTAAAATAGGATTTTTCGGATGGACCAGTCGCTTGAACAAGGGTTCAGCAACAAGCGAGCGATGCACTATCACTCGAGCGAGGGCTCGACGACAGGCAGGCTACAAACACTCTGTTTTTGTCACTCGAGCACCAGTTAGGTGAGAAGCTAGCGAAAACGAAATCAACGCCGTGTTTTTCCTCTTTTCATGCTTGAATCTTATACCTCATAACCCAATTCATAAAAATTGCACCGTAGGTCCTTGACTTTTACAATACATTACATATTGGTCATTTTGTCTACAGAATTGCCAACACTAAAATCCTAAAAAAACTTTCCCTTTAACATTCTGTGACAAAACTATACATTGAGTCATGTAAAACTAAATAAAAAATCTAAAGTACCCAAGTTTCATCAAACTGATGTCTCTCACAATCCTTGTTAAACCTGTTTCCTGAAATTCACAACACAAATATACAATGTAAAAGCACGTGATATAGGAAATAATAAAATCATTAAACATATGATACCAACACTAGCTAGAATGAGACGTAACACTAATGTTAATCCAAACACCAACAAAAACATTAGCATCACACAAAGATAAAAAACTCAAACAGTTAGGTAAATATGGTATGGAATGAAATGCAATGCAATCAACAAATCTTCCCTTATCAATCTACTTCACCTTCAAAATTTTTTAAAATATAAAATTTTCCCATTCACAACATTTACTTTACAATTCTCCCATTCAAAACATTTACTTTACTCACCTCCCTTTTTTGTCGCAAATGACAAATGGATCGATAATTAAAAATATCACACAAATGTTTTACCCCTCCATATTTTAACATTAACATATAATAACTTATAAATGATGTTGTTAGCATGTACAAGTATAAGAAATGTACAGTAAACCTTCCCACATACTTAGTTCAAGTTAACATGGAGTAAATTGTAGAAGTGACCCATGTGTGTGAAGTGTCACTAATCATTTGTAAGTAGGACTCCAAGCCTTAATTTTGTGAGAAAAGACATGCTAAACATCACTGTCAATAAGTGTATTCCTCTACTTATGAAAGTCAAACAATTTAAAGTGCATTAGAACCTATACAGAAAGCTCATTTTGCATGAAAATTTTCTTTTCTCCCCTGACATTGAGCATATTGTTTTCACATCTTTCAATATTTTAATCTCATAATTATTTTTAATATCTTAAGTGAAGGCCTTTCTCCATTAAACGACTAAAATGACTCCTATAGCGAGCTTTAGGCCTGTTAACCCAAGTCAGTTGACTACAAGCACCAGGTTATGAGAAATCCTATAGGCTTAATTGTTCGAGTCAAATAGGCTTCGAAGAAGAATATAAGATATTGAGCTTTTTATTACCGAGGATAATCTTGAGATTAGGTCTAATGAATAAGGTCAATTTATATTCAAAATCACCTTACTAACATGTGACTATCATCATAAATCTAACACATACGATAGAGTCCAACTAAGAATATCATAGTATGTGCAGTGCAGATGGTACACGAAGACACATATACTAAGTACTCCATAATTACCTAAGACAGCAATAAAAATAATGTTACAGCTCATCGATTAAACACATGCTTGATTACAATAAACAAATTCAAGTATATTATATATTATGCTTGTAAAAATAATTTTCCACATTTTGTATTTTTCAATTTTCCATTTTTTTGTTGTTTTTATTTTAAAGTATGAATACACCAAAAAATACCTAATCAGTTAGGTACACAAATACTCTTACCTTTAAGAGTATCATGATCTATTTCAAACTTTTTCATATCACTTTTCTTTACCCAAACTTGCATAGTGACATGAATATTTACAGTCATCTGTGTCATTAACTTAGTTAATTTACTTACATGATTAATAATGAAGTCAATCTAACCAATATAATTATGATTCTTATTTCTATTTAAGTTTCGATTTCTATTTCTGTTCAGGAAATGACGACATCTAGTCTTTAAGTAACATAACTCGCCGCAATAAAAACAAGTAGGGTTAAACCTATGACCAAATGTATGTGATCGTTGATATCTATTCCTAGGTTGGAGTGTCTTACGCTGTCTAGTAGGCCACTGTCCTACATATCCCTGATTCTTAGGTTCAAGGTTAGGCACAATTTTAACCTAGTTAGTACCAGGGACAAATGTGGTCTTGGACATACTAGCAACTTTATGATCATTTTTATTATATCCTAGACCTCTCTTATGTCCATCACAAATAGTCATTTCCCATTTTACTCCTATTTGAGCATCAAAATGAGATAGCATAGGAGGGGAAATCATGGTTAGTTGAGAGTTTGTTGATTATAATTTTGTATTCAACAGGTGCAAATATAGCTAGGAGGGACATACACTTGTAAATCACCATTTCTAGAAGCACAACTGATCTAAGGTTGTGGGTATGAATTTAACTCCAAACATTCTACCAAAGTGGACAGACGCCATTTACTTAACTTCGTATTAAACAAATAGGTTTTTGGAAGATTCTTCATTGTTAGATAAGACACTTTGATTTGAAGAATTATATTATTGAAGAACAAATTTTGAATACAAAGAAAATTTTAAATACAGAGCTATCGAATATAATAATTTGAAAAGAAAATTTTGGATTACAAGGAAATCCAATTTTCTTGAAGAAGTTTTTCTCCCGAAAAAAAACTCTTGAGGTAGTCTTGATTTTCTTTTATACTTGAACTCCAAACTTGAAATCTTCCTTGAATTGTATTAAAGGAATCTTGAATTTTTTTGAAAGACAACAATCATGACTGCCATTTATCTTTATCTTTGCGCCTTTTGAAATAATGGTATGAACTTTTCGAAAGCTTCTTTATTAAAGCTGAAAGATTCTTTATTAAACTTGCTTAATCAAAGTTTGTCCGTTAGTCTCTTGATTGATGGTAGTACTAGCAGAAATAACTTTTGAGGTGGCAAACATAATTGAAAGCGAGCATCTTTTGAATTTTGAACCCTGTAAGTTCGGTACTCATCCAAATAACTGGGTCCATATAGTTATTTTAAATTCTTTTGAGTAGTTTCTTGAACAATTAGTTCGTCAATGTCTAGCCCATAGCAATCATCTTCATTACTCTAAGCATAGTCAATTTCTGAACCTTTTTGAGATGAACTTGACTTTGATTTCTTTGACGTTGATTCAGCCAAAGAAGCAATTTTCTCATAAATAATTGATACTTCCTCTGGCATTTTGCATTGATTGAACATGACCAAAAGTCTTGATTTCCTAGCACAGAAATCGGTGTGTTTTTCTTGTTCTTTCTTTGAAATTTTTGGGATGTCAATATTCATTTGTTCTTAAATCCATGAATTAACAACCTTGGGGTAACAATTTTTTTCATGGAATTTTGACCACCATTTGATCTTGAATCTTCGAACAATTCTTTTAACATTGAATTCGAAGTTTGGTTTTTGAATTATGGGAAAGTCCCATCAGAAAATCCATGATACCTTAAGATTGGAGGTGAATTGGAACAAAAGATTTTTTTGGGCTTTAAAAATTATTTTGCCTCAGTTTTGAAGTATTCGAACATTTGACGAGTAAGACTGTGTAAAATCGTTTCGTCAAGCCCAAAATATTCGAACCATGTTTGAAACCATTTTGAAAAGTTTGAAAGACATGTTTGATGAAAAAGAATAAACTAGAAATGGGTCGCCGGTCTAAAATAAAAAACCTAAAACCAAGCGTCCTTGTAGTCAACATAGTTAACATGAGAATATAATGTTTTATCTTCCGATAAACGTATCAATAAAGTTTCAAGTAAAGTAA
>CAIGRB010118912.1:19288-34626 GCA_903798255.1 Fraxinus quadrangulata
GTAAATTTACTTAAATAGACATATATAAAATTAAATAATAATATATCATTTTCAATTCATCCACTAATATTCATTTTTATTAAATTATTTTGGATTTTTTTATATTCTTTAAGAATTTGTGTTTAACTAAAACTCTTAATAATCATAAAATATTTTCTTCAACTAAAATCAAAATAACAATGGAAGAGACAATTGGAAGAAATATATGCAGACATAGTAATATATGAAGAAGAATTCGAAAAAATAAAGATTACGTTTTATTCTGGATTTTATGAATTTAGTATGTGAAGGATTCTTGATTTCTATTTGAGTTATTTTATAATTATCTTTTGAATTGAAGTAGAATAAGTAATAAATTTTATCCTTTTAAAAAAAAAAATTTTGTTGTATTGTGATTGGATTTTGGCGTTCCGGTTGGGATTTTGAAATTAGGGGATGGTTGGAATGAGAATCTTCTGCCAAACTTATCTTAAAGAAGCAAAGTGAAAATTTATAATCGAGGAATTTGGCTTGAAATGTGGTGAAAAAAGAAGCATATAGAGGATTTAAAATTGATTTACTTGATCACTTTATAACAAAAAACTGAGGGCCGCCCCAAGAGTAGGTTCACAAGATGAGGGAGATTATGAAAAATTGCAAGGTCTGTATTCAAGTGAATATTAATTCTGATTGTGATATTCATGTATTCCCCTTTCTTGATGCAAAAATAAAATTTTGGTTTAACAAAAAACTGAGGGCCGCCCCAAGAATAGGTTCACAAGATGAGGGAGATTATGAGAAATTACAAGGTCTGTATTCAAGTGGATATTAATTCTGATTATGATATTCCCCTTTCTTGATGCAAAAATGAAATTTTGGTTTAACAAAAAATTGAGGGCTACCCCAAGAGTAGGTTCACAAGATGAGGGAGATTATGAGAAATTGCAAGGTTTGTATTCAAGTGGATATTAATTCTGATTATGATATTCCTGTATTTCCCTTTCTTGATGCAAAAATTAAATTTTGGTTTAACCAAAGTGTGAAAACCACCAGCATCATAGGAGATCACTTGCAATATTTGGAAACCATAAGAAGAATTCATTTATTACGAACGATAAAAATCATTATGTAAAAAGAATTAATATTCGAGTGAGTAGATTAGGCAATCAAAGCTAAAGAATCAAGATCAGAAACTGAATTGAAATATTAAAAGCCAAAGACACGTTAATACATAAAATTTAAATGAACGAATTTAATACGGACGATATAGAATGTGACGTGAAAGAAAATAATATATTTTTGAAAATTTTAATATTTAATATGAATAAATATAGAGCGGCTTCCTTAAAGTAATTTCTTTTACCTTGGCCAAACCTTTTCTATTTTATAATGAGACTACTTCCCACTCCAGGCCCCACTATTATTATACTCGTTCTCAACTCTCGAATCTCTCTCTGTGCGTGCGTTTGTGTGTGAAAAATCATCCATAATCTTTGGTAGCATAATACTCAATATCAAGATATGGCAGCGGCTTCAAGTGCAGCTCTAACACCTCAACTTCATCATTCTGTGGACTGTAAAAGTCACAGTTTTTCTTCCTTTTCTTATCCATTATCTTCCTGTAAGTTCTCCTCTCCCCCTTTCCCTTTTCTGTTTTATGTCTTATTTAACTAGTTAATTACTAGTTTTTGTTGGGTTTTATGTTAGTATTATTCAATGAAATGGGAATTGCATTTGAATATATCTAGATATGTCTGTAGGGCTGTAAATTTGTATATTTAGATGATTGCCTTGTGGGTCTTCTTAATTGTATTCGTGGGAAAGGTTTATAGTTGTTCACAACCAAAATGATGGCGCTTAATACCAAAA
Source organism: Fraxinus quadrangulata (assembly GCA_903798255.1). Lineage (NCBI taxonomy): Eukaryota > Viridiplantae > Streptophyta > Magnoliopsida > Lamiales > Oleaceae > Fraxinus > Fraxinus quadrangulata. The sequence continues at coordinate 21,137 of CAIGRB010118912.1, forward strand.
AGATTTCCCCCCCCTAATTTTTTGTTCTTATTTTGGTGTTTGAGGACTAGCATTTCAAAAATTGGTTGGTTCAAAAATGATAGAAGCGTTAATTATTAACCCAGGATGTAAATACACAGATAGCCATAGCTTAGGTAAGGACGCCCGATTTGTTTCGTGAGCAAACTATGACAACTGGGCACTCGACCTTGATCCTACATGAATTGGGGACAAACAACATCCTCCCTTGCCTTCTTATACAAAGTCCCTTCTAATCGATACTTGCTAGGACCTTTTTTTAATAAGACCACGTGTGTTTAGGTGGGGTCTGTGGCATTGCCCCCTACTGGTTTATTATAAAACAGAAGATTGCATGAAGGGAGGGACACATACCCGATCTCAAGAAGTACAGAGGGGAGAAAGAATACTCCATTATATGCTAGAAACCTGTAAAAGGACAAAAAAGACCTGTTTAATCCATTACCTTTCTTACAATGATGCCTGACCCATACATACAAGCTTAGGGACAAAAAGACCTGTTTAATCCAGTGATGTGCTGGGACCCATGAATTTTTGCACATTGGTTTAAACCCCTTATTAGTAAGAAATCAGCAGCTGCAATGAACCTGCATTTTTGAACACAAAACTTCAATCTTATCTATGAATTTCTGATGATCTCGTGAGCCAATAGAAGCTTTGGACACACTAGATGACTTTTATTGAATCCAGGTGAACTCAAATTCCCTCTAACAAGAAGTATTACTCTAGGTCAGGCCTACAACTAAGCATAAAGTTCTACCAGAAAGTTATTCCCGTGTCCATAAAATCCACGAATGCTACCACCACCAAAATCTCGTGGATTCCCCTTGCAGCACCCAAGGTTATCTAAACTTAGTATAGCCTATGGCTTGATTGTTTCTATAAATCAAAAGTCAAAAATTTTGTTTTTGAGAGCGTGAACATGAATGATGAGTACTTGGCATACCTGCAAATTAGGTATAAAAGCACGCCTTGACAAGTTTTTCATTGAGGAGCTCAAAACTCTTTATTAACTAGGGCTTTCCTTGACAAGCTCAGGATACTACTTTATTCTTATACATATTTACTTGGTTTATGTTATGTTGAAACTTTTTCCGGCAGTTTCATGCATCATAGGCTCATTGGTATGGTTTGAGATCTTTAGTATTTAAGTTATTGAATGAACTAATCGGTATTTACGTTGTGTTTCTGAGGTGAACATTTTTCACTTTTTTTTCTTGTGTTTCAGGTAAATTGAATCAGAGCATCAATCCCATTGCTATTCCAAGTTTGTCATGCCCAAGAAGTCAAACTGAGAAGGCTAGAAGATCTCTCAGTGTGCATGGTCTATTTCGTGGAAAAAAGGATAGCAATGATAAGAGTGATGATGGTTCTTCAAAGGCATGTCTTAGGCACTCCTTGAAATAAAATTTACGCCTAGATGAAAAAATATTTTGACTGGTGACTTCCTGTCTTGATTCTTAGTTTTTAGGTCATCCATGCTTGAACATCCTATGATGATGGGGATTTTTTTTTAAGAGATTGAGTTGAAAATATATGCAATGCATTGAACGCTTTTCAGTTGTATTGCTCATTAACTTCTGTCTTCGACCTTCTTGAAGTCATATTTCAAAAACACTGAAGTTTTAGATATTTTGCCTTTAAGTTTAACACAGCAAGGCTAAATAACAGTCAAGTATTGAAGCATGATTTTGGATATTGGTTGAGATTATGTTAGTGGCAAGCTGTGCGACAGCCCACCATTCTTTTCAACAGCAGCTGCTGATATTTTGGGTCACGACTAGCTTAAGATATATAGGGGGACACGTGCACGTGTGCGCATGCTGTATGCATTTTTCCTTTCTTCCTTTTTACCTTTTGGGTTGGTGGCATAGGTGGGTGTTTTAAACTATTACCCATGGCTGCTAATTGGAGGAGAGATCTCAAACATGTCACCCAGTGGGTAAGCTGAATAGCACTTCACTTTTCTTTTCATTTCTCTGGTTCTGATCTGTCTTCACTTATGCTGATGATATAGATTTTTTGGACATCAAACCAATCACATGGTCTATTGGTCTTGTACAACTGGGTATACACATTGTACATGGGGTTACCTCTTTTTACCTCTTTGTGGATCAATGGAGCTTACATTATAAAAATAAAATCATAATGAGCAGTTCGTCAATTAATAGTCAATAATCTTGATTAAAAGAATCAGTCATTTTGATCTGAGGGTAATGGTTTTTACTTTTTGCAATCCCCAAGTTATTCTTTTAACTGTCAAACTTGATTCCCTGTTGCTGCTCTGATTGTATAATTATACCTGTGGTGAAAATAGGCTGGAATATTAGGAAACATGCAAAACCTACACGAGACCGTGAAGAAGGCACAAATGGTTGTCCAAGTGGAGGCAGTACGTGTGCAGAAAGAACTTGCTGCGTATGGTCCACCACATCGACTCTTCCTCATCTTTATTTTCTTCTGTTGTATGGATTCTTTTAAACTTTTATTATTCAGGCGATTATTGTGTTTTTCTATTGTTTTTTAATTTGCAGAGCGGAGTTTGATGGTTACTGCGAAGGTGAATTAATAAAGGTAAATTTTCAACATTAATTTTCTTTCTTGATATTGTCAAATCAGAAACTTAAGTGTTAGTTGAAATATATTGCTACAAGGTTCCTATCCACTGCAAGTAAATTCTCGAAACAATAGAATAACAAGTTTTCTCCTATATACTTATTGAAGACAAAACACAAGTATACGAACTCATTCAGTGATATTTGTAGAAATTATTTTTTATTTTTCATAAGCTGAGTTTTTCCCCAGATATAAGGCCTTGCATCCTTTTAAGTCATCAACAGTAATATGGAAAAATCACGTTCTCACGAGATCTCGCTGTTTTTGACTTAACATTTACACATTTATTATCGTTGATTGAATTATTCTCTAGGCAACACTTTCTGGGAATCAACAACCTGTACGAATTGAGATAACGGAGGCTGCAATGGAACTGGGACCTGAAGTAAGTTGATTTAAATTTGAGGTGCATTTTTGATGTCTTGCTATTAAATTACATCCAATTTCAACACCTTCATGAAGTTGTGAAAATTCTCTTTTCAATGGCTTTTACAGCAACGTATCTTGTTATTTATCACGATGGCATTTAGAAATTTGAATCACTTCTATTGTCGGAGCTGTTATGATGATACCATAAAAAGATACTTTGATTTTTTTGCATAGTATGAAAGGGTTCTACTATATGCTCATCACATGAAACTTTCCGTGCCAACAAATTCAGGGTCAGTAAAAGTCTTAATGTTGAGAAACAAATAATAGCGTGTCGCCAAATAGTAATGTTCCCGGGTCATGCTACACTACTAGAAGGAATTTGCCAGAAGCTTACCAGATACTCACAAGGATTTTTAATAATATAAAATTGTCTCTATAAAAATACTAATTTACCATTTTCTTCTATATTTGCAAAGTATGCCCCTTATCTTTTAATTTTTAGGTTATATCTTAAAATTCTTTCGTTTGGATTGTAAGTTCTTAGAACTAATTCTTAGTTAAGTATTTTCTTGGATTTTTCTAAATCTTTTGATATTTTATTTTTTCTCTTGGTTTATTAATTATTTATACGATGCTTTTTTAGTCTTTCAACTTGCTCTAAATATTCTCTATATTTTGATAGTTTTTTTAAAGGCTCCAGGTTGATCTTCTTTAGTTATATATCCTAAAACAATACTTTCTGAAACTTCTTTTATATTTTCGTATTCATTTATGATATTTTCAATCTTTTTTATTTCTTTAAAAGTTTCTACAGGATCAAATCCTATATTGTGCTTACAATCATAATTTATATCAAGATATATCTCTTCAAGTTTTTCTTGACCAACCGGACGTATATCTTTAGATTTTTTAACTATACTTAGTAGAAATGAAATATCTTTTTCATCTAAATATAATTTAAGACAATTATCATTAGATTTAGATGTTTGTGAAGTGTTCAATATCAACAATAATTAAAACATAGCAATATAAAAAGCATGTAGATAACTTACAGTAATTAATGGAAATAACTAGGCTTTCCCTCCAGTATGTTCTTATAGTTGCTTTGCATGTACTAAATCGATCTTCTGAATCAGATGAATATTTAAAATGTTTTGAAATCATTTGGGTCCACAACTGCTTCGGCAAAAGGCTTTTCAATTAAGGTTGCATTTCTCACTCTACAGAATTAGCTGTGTTACCACAGACGCTATCTCACAGAATTCAGAGTCTCTTTTTTCAACTCTATTCAAACTCTTTTCAGAATCAAGTTCTTACTTAGAACGAAATTTTAAAAGATAAACTCACACACAAGGTGCTACAATTTTGTTAGAAAACTGCATTTTTTCCCCTAAAACATTCATCAAAGACGGGTACTTTGGCTTGGCTAACATCCATTCAAAACAATATTTTGAAAATCTTTTAAAATCTCTATCTGTACTGTCGAGGAATCATGAGAAACTTAACGAAATCCTTTAAGAAAACTTTGTTGAACATAACAAACTTCATCTTAATATTCATAAATTGAAATAGTACATGCTTGCATACTATATTTACATACCTTTTGTACTCACCTTATATTTAGAACTCCATAAGTGATTACCTTATTACAAGATTTTCAAACTTTCTAATAATATTTTTGGATACAAGTGGTGTATACAGATTACAAAGGTTAATTTTTAGAGAGACGTCTAGGAATTTTTGAATATCTAACACTTGATCTTTGTCCCCTTTTATAGAGGTCTTCTTTGGTGATAAGGAATCTTATATTTCCAGGTGTCTTTCATTATCTTCCTTTCTTCACGGGTGTCTGCCACTATCCTTTTGTTAGGTAGTGTTTGCTAGCTTTATCTTTTCAGTTGGTCCTATTTTCAATCACTGGTGGGTAGATGATCACATCTTCGTACTATCTCTTATCTTATAGTGACCACAATTTTTCTTTAATAAAGTATTTTATTAAAGTAGTGATAAATGGTCATTTATCTTGTCTTCATCATTTTTCCATTCTCGAATCAAAGAATTCCATGGGGAATTCTTCACTGTTGAGAGATGCTGGACTCATATCTTCCACTATGCAATGTTCACAATGATGATCACTGTAATTCCAAAGTATCGTGCATAGTTCTTTCTCCATATCTTCTAATCCACTTACTTGATTTGTAATAATAGTGTCTAGTAAGTGATCAAGAAAACATATATCTTCATCTTTTATATCTTTTCTAGTATTGGAATAGATTATATGTTCTTCAGAAGGATAAACCCATATTTTTTTTTTTTAGTAATTAATTGAGTTACATGTTCGAATATTTCTTTATACTCTTTTGCTTTTCTATAGAGTATCATGTTAATGATATCTTGATATTCATTTTTAACAACCTTTTGATTGGTTGGTAAATAATGTTGATTTGCGAGTCCCATTTTGATAATATGGAAAGCTGGTTGCATATGTTGAAGAATTGGATCCCATTCTATTGTTGATGAGTGGAATCTGATATATATGTTTATACTTTTGATAAACTTTTGATAACTTCAATATATCTTTTGACTGCCTTTCTGACATCTATTGGAAGTTGGGTTATCTCCCTGAGATATTTGCTAGGATATATACAAAGTATATTTCCTAGTTCAAAGTAATTTCTTACCCAGTTGGCTGGTGCTCCTGGATAAAAGTTTATCTTGTTGTACCTTCCGTAGTGGAGAGTTTTCATCCACTTTCCTATCTCCAAGTTCGAGTTGGACAAAATATTGAAAATAACAATAAAGAATATTACTTCTTCATAGTTATCTTTTCTAGAAATTTTTGCTCCATGACATATCTTCACAATATCTTTTGGATCAATATTTTGAATAGTTAGTTTAGGTAAATTTCGGCTCGATGAAGAGCTACTTTCGCTGTCTTTAAGCTCCATCACTGCTACTTTCGCTGTTGGTTTAGCTCCATCATTGCTAAGATAATTGGGAAGAAAATTAGCTTTTCCTTTCATATATTCTATATCAAATTTGAAATAAGAAAATCAAATTTGAATCCTAATAATATATCTATTTGCAATAGATGTATCAACGTTATTTTTTAAGAACGCTTTAACTTGAGTATTATCAGTCCTAATTAAGAACTTTTTTGGCAACAAATAATCTTCATATTTTTGTACTCCTCGCTTTACAGCAATGAGTTCTTCCTTTTCGTCTCATATCTTGTTTCAACTTTTTTGAATGTTCCTAATGTGTAACCTGCAAGTATTTCATAATAAGAACAATTCTTTTCACATTTATATTCTTTGTGATTTTTTTTAACCTTCAATACTACACCCCAGTAATTATCTGAAGTATCAGTTTCAAGGATAAAGAAATCTTTTTCTTGTGGAATTACAAGTTTGAGCAAAATTTTCAATTCCTTTTTTACCTTATATTTTCACAATCTTGTTCTTCTCAAGACCATATTATTTTTTTTCTTAATTTTGGAAGAAAATAATTTTTTAACTTGGCACAATTTTCAATGAATTTTTCAGCATAATTTAATATACCAAGGAAGCTTTGTAACTATTTTTTATCTTTGATTTCTTCAAGAAATTCTTGAAGTTTTTTACCAATATGAGATTGCAATTACAATTCTCCTTCTTTTATAAATAATTCCAAAAATTTTATCTATGTTTTGGCTATCTCAGCTTTCTTTTGAGAAAGTGTAATACCATGTTTTTTCATAATATAACAAAATTTATCAAGATGCTCAATATGTTTATTTATATTATTAGAATGAATAAGTAGATCATCTTCATAAGCAATACAGAAATGAGTAATTGGTTTAATTACCTCATCCATTCTTCTTTGGAATATCTGTGGTGCATTTTTCAACCCAAATGGCATTACATTCAATTCATATTATCCTAAAGGACTATGGGTACTAAATGCAATTAGTGGTTTACTTTCTTCTGTAAGTACAATTTGCCAAAAACCTGACTTACAATCAAATTTTGAAAATATCTTTTTATTTTGTACTTGTTTAATAAGAATATCCTTATTAGGCAAGTAATATCGATCAAACTTAGTAATTTCATTTAACTTCTTATAGTTTATCACCATTCTGGCTTTTCCTCTTTTTATTTCACTATGTTTTCTAACCATAAAGGCTGGGCTACTATGTGGGCTTTTACTAGGTCTGATTAGTTTCACTTCTAATAGTTCTTTTATTTGTACTTTAAATTCTTTCTGGTCTTCTACACTATATTTAATTGGTTTGACCTTTACTATAGTATCTGGATTGGTTAATTATCTCTTCGCTTTTACCTTATCCGTGTTCTATTTTTCTAATGAATTTTCAAAGTAAGTTTCAGAAATTTCTCTTTTAAACTTCTCTCTCTTACTTTTTATTGTCATTTTTAAGACTCTAATTGGATTAAATTTTTCTGTACTCCAACATCCACTACGCTGGGTTGAGGAGATCTGATGATTGATTTCTTTATATGCTATACTAATAGCTTTAGTTATTTTTGGAGTAAATATTTTATGTACATAAGGAGTTGTTAACATATATCTATCAATATATAGTGTAAATAGCGCATATTTTAGTAGGAAATTTTGTCCTAATAAAATATCACACCCAATCGATGTTGACATATATATTGTATCAACAAATACTTCTCTAAAGGATATTAAAAAAGGTACTTATGTGGCATATTTACTATATATTACTTTTTTTCCTCCTGCTGTTGTAGTAGTGACAACATTTTTTGAATCATCTCTTTAGTATTCAGATGGTAGTACATTTGGTAAGCATAAACTTATAGTACTTCCTGTATCTAAGTAAGTATGAAATTTAATTCTACAATAACTTTTTATATTAAGTATAACTTCAATATATGGGCTCATGAGATTAATATTAATTATTCTTTCCATGATAACAATAATTTCATATTTTCATCTATTCTTGATATGATGATTGTATTATCATCAACTATTATCTTTAAATATCCTTTGACAAATTTTATAAGGACTAAATTTTTCAAGGAAATTCATTCCTAATAGTATAGGTGAACAATTAACTCCATATAGTTCATTTTTATATAGAATTATTTCTTTAGTATATTCTTTCTGATCCTCTCCTATAAATATAAGAGAGAATTTTACATATTTTCTTATTTTCAGATTATTTCTCAAATAATCTTTGAATATGGTTCTGATAACTCAAAGTCTAATAAATGATTAACAAATTTAGCATTTACATGACTCTTATCAGCTCAAGTATCTATAAGGACAAGAAGATTTTTCTTGTATCCTTCTTGATTAACATATCTTGTTTTGATATAATATTGTGAACTTGATGGTTCAGCAATACTCAATCTTTTAAGCTGGCTTATTTTAAAGTTTTGTCTAGATGAGAATCTTGCAATAAGATTATTTCCTTTTAGACTAACACTATTTCTTCTAATCAATTTCCCTTTAAAATTGATTTTTCTTACTTGTTTGTGAAAATCAAACATTATTTGTTCCGGTATGGTAACTTCATGTTCTTGATATTTTCTGGGAGGTATATATTGAGCTAATTCTTCAAAATCTTTATGTATGATAATATTATCAATTATCTTTCTTAGACTATTATGATGGCTAGTACTAAAAGCAAAAATTGATTTTATGCTTATACTAATAGCCTTACTTTTTGGTAACATTTTTAAGCTTCCAATTCTATAATATAGATTGAAACTCTGGTAAATATTTTTATTAATTAATGAGACAGTATAGTTTGGTTTTACAGTAAATATTATCTTTTGATAAATTAGATTTCCTACAACGGTTCCTAATAAAGCATTTATAGGATTTTGTAGGATTCTATTGTCCATACAATATATCTCTATTGGTATATTCATTCATTCTCTAAAGAATCATTTTATCATAATTTGGATTCCTCCTATCTCAATACATTTTAATTTGTCTCTTGCATTTTCTGGAATTTTGGATAATTTTTGTCTTACCCATTCTTTTGTGATTATAGGGATCCTTGCTTTTCTCATTGTGTCTTCTATATTTATAGATATTTCTTTATAGTTCATACTTATAATTGTTTTCATCTGGATTTTCTGATGAGGATGTGTCTAATTCATAAATACTACTACATTCACTATTTAAATCACCAAAATATTTTATTGGTTCTATATCACTATCATTTTGGAATTCTTCATAAATCCTAAAAGTCTTTATATTCTGTTTATCTTTCTTTTTAGGACATTGAGGGGCAATGTGTCATTCTTCATTGCAGATAAAACATCTACATTTCTTGACATATTTTGGTTTGGGCTTTTTAGTCCAATTCTTTTTCTTGAAATATTTTTTATGTGGTTTAAAGCTTCATTTTTTAAACTTATTTTATTTCTTAAATTTCCTTTTGTATTTCTTATAAAGTTTATATTTCTTTTTATGACAATCAAATTGTTCAATTTGGCCAGTATCTTTCTAATAGCACAAATAATTTTTCCTTTTCTTGTATGTTTTCTTATTTTCTAAGGCTTTTCTACATCAGATTCCTATAATTCTTTTGGTAAATTGAATTCTACTTCCAAGACTATCTATATTTATACCATCATCGTCTCCAAGAGGTAGTAATTTCTCGTATTTTTTAATAACTTGATTCTCCAAGGGAATGGTAACTTTGTAAAATAAAACCTTAGTATTGACTTTTTTTCTTGATAATCTCCTTGATTTAATACATAATATAATTCTTCAAATTTACAAGTATATCTTTTTAATTCACATATATCACATATTTTTAGATTTTCCATAGCTATCATTCTTTCATTATATTCTTCTTGTTTTCTAGCTTCTTCATCTGTTGTATATCTATTTTCTAGGAATTCGGTTCTCAAGGCTCTTTCAAGTCTTTTTAATATTTTTTGAATATTTTGTTTATTTAAGTTATTCCTATTATCTAATCCTTCAATTGTATTATCACCATATTTTATTCTTCTTTTTATATTTTTTGGTAGCTTTTTCCACCATTCAGATGTATTTCCTCTGAATGTATGCTCTGTAAACCCAAATGCGGTATATGTTTCCCATTTATTAAATTGTATGGCTAAGTCTGTACTTTTTATCAATGTCTCAATAGCTTTATTTTTATCTACGTAATCTAGGTCTAACCATATTCCTGTTGTTTGAATTGGTTCATTATAATATTTCATTGGATTTGTTTCTTTTACAGATTGTTTTCTTACATTACCAGTGTATCTTCTTTGTGTTTTTCTATGTTGGTTAATACCCTATTTATTAGGTATTGGTGGTCCATATGGATAGTCATATTCTTTATCACTACTATATTCTGTTTTTATGTTGTGATTAGTTGTTGGATTTGTATTCATTTTTGTATTTTTCATTTTTTCAGTTAATTCTTCTATTTGTTTTTTATATTCATCATATTCTTCGCCAGTAGATTTTAAGAATTTTTGTTCTAATTCTTCAATTTCTGTAATCCTATATTGATTTATCTCATGATTTTTTCTTTTATCTGTATTTTTATGTGTTATCCTAAAATCTTGAGGTGGGTTAATTATAATTTTATCTTTTTTCCTTAAAATTTTTCTCTAATAGAGCATTACCTATTTGTATATTGTGCTCTAGATTTTCTAATCTTTTATGTATATCTTCAAAACTTTTATTTGTACTATTTTTAGGTAAATAAGAATAACTTGGTTTTTTATGTTTTTCAACTTTTTTCAAAAATTCTTCAATTATATTTTCTTCGTCTACTATATTCATATTTATTTCAGGTTCGTAACTTGGCTCTGATACCATTTTGATCAGAGTGTGCAGCGGAATTAGATTGATTTTCTATCAAATTAATAGATTCGTAAATATTTAAAATGTCACAATAAAATGCATAAAATTAACTATCTTTTGTTAAATTTTTTTCTTCAATAATTATATCTAGTTCATCAATCCGTCTTTCTAGAAAATTCTTTTTTGTATATCTTTTTCTAATTTAATTGCTTGTTTGACTATATAAGTATTTTTACATTTTAATCTTGGGTCTAGATATTTTATAAAAAATGCTTTTAGATCTTCTCTTTGGTAATTTAATTTACTATATGTTGTAGTTCTTAGGTCAATAAAATCTTGTATAATATTTGCAGTTAAATTTATAAAAGATTCTAAGTTCATAAATTTTGAGGACTTAATTAGAGTTTCTATATACTTATAATGGCTTTAGTTGCAAATTATATATAGGAGGGTATTTCTGGAAATTTTTCTTCTGTAAGATTTCTGGTAAGTGAATAGTTCTGTACTTCTATCTTAATTCAATGTTCCCAGACATTTTCCACCATCTCTTACCAAGAAATCAGTTTGTCACTTTTCAGTTTAGATTCAGTTATGCTTAGGTGGGAGCCCTATTGATCTCCTGTTGATTGAATTAGAAAAGACAGTAGAAAAGGGAGGAAAACGTATGACCCTTCCAGAATTACAATAGAGAGAGCACCCAATCTTTTCAAATCAGACATGAGGAAGCTGAGTTTGTCCATTCTTGAAGCCCCCACAAAAAAACCCTTGACCTCTCCCAAAATGATAAGATTCTACTGCAATTACTAAAAATCCCCTTGGAGCAAGAAAATTTGCTACTGCATTGCCTTCTCTAATGATCAGAATTCGCATGTTCACTGATGCAGAAACTCTCTCTTCTGGTCACTGAGGCATACAAAGATGCGCACCAGAAGAGTGTTCTGGTGAGAATCTTCCCTCTTTTATGTTCAACACAACGTATCTTCTTCCACGAATTCTGTACTTAGTGTTTGTGAATTGCTCAGGCTATGAAAGAAAGAATGAGCAATCTCGCCCAAAGCTTAGGAATGCCACAAGGGTTAAGTGAGGGACTGAAGTGAAGACAGAGACACTCTGCCTTCAATTTTGTAGACGAGCTTCAGCATCGTTTATGTTCTGCTAACCTACATGTTTATGTTACACAGTTGATGTAAAGAATGCAATGTTTCTGTTGTCTTTTGACTTTCAAGTGCTATTTGCTGCAAAGCTTAATTCTCTTGGTTCATGGGATTTTATTTTTTCTTTTTAAATCGACTTCTTTAATGAAAATCACTCTTGTTATTTTCATAATAAGTACTCTCAATTTCATTAGTCAGAATAAGCCCAGCACCTAAAAAAATAATATGAAGTCTATAGATCGACTCGATGCCAAAAAGTTGTTCTCAAGCTCTTCCAAGAAGACTGAAAGCTGCATGGCGAGGGCCTAGATGAGGTAATGATAATGCATTCCAAATAATTTATTTTTTCAGATGCTCAATTTCTCCTCTAATGCTGGGAAGATTGTCTCATCGAAATGACAGAACAAATCGTGATGTAAAACATCACCTGTCAAGGGTACAAGAAGGGGATTCAAACCCTACATATATTCCCAATTTTCACATGGGACATGCTACATGTAAATTAAATTTTGTATATAGGGTGTCCACAATCTCCTGTACATTAAGAATTATTCTTTTCACATAGAACCCATCTTAATGCATTGTGGTGAGGGCAATTTGTACATGATTTAAGCTAGTTGTACATTCATTGTGTACAACTAATTTGACACATTTTGAGGTGTTAAAATCAAGGCAATTGATTTGAATAAGTGTTTCTAAAAGCAATTGTAAAATTGTGTGTCATGTTAAAAAATGTAAATAAAATTGTCAACCATGGTGTAAGTGTAGCAAAACTAATTTGTAATTATTTTTTACAAAAAAATAAAAAAATAAAAATCGTCGAATGAGAAATATCTTGCTCATGACCAAAAGTTAATTGTAATGGAGAGAATTCTAATAAGATGTTGGCTCGAAGAGACATAAGTGCTGTGGCATGTAGAATAGTTCCTAAGCAGAAAATCTGGAGTTTTGTTCTCTTAAGTAATGATCTAGCAATTAAATGAAAAAGTTTAATAAATGAATTCATTATACTATTTTGTGTATGAACATGGACAACACGATGTTCAACTTTAATCCCAAATGACATTATATTCATTAAAATTTTAGGATGCAAATTCATTAGCATTATCAAGATGAATTTCTTGATTGGATAATCTAGAAATTGTGTTCTTGATTGAATAATTTGATCAAATAGTCTCGCAAACGTCAAATTTTGAGTTGATAATATACACACATGACCATCTAGTATATGCATCTTTTAAAATCATAAAAATATCTAAATGATCTACACCGAGAGTGAATGAGCCCACATATGTGACCGTGAAATGGATTGAGTCCCAACTTAGCTACTAATAGTTTAATGACCAATTTGCCTAAGAATAAGAATCACACGAGAATTCATTAAATTGAAAAATCTTCTTGTTCTTCAGTTGATGTCTAATTCAATATTTCGCATTATTATTGATCCGAGATAGCCTAATGTTACCTTTTAAATACACATTTCTCACGAGACATTAGAAATAAGTATATATATATATATATATATATTAG
>CAIGRB010118912.1:48798-73828 GCA_903798255.1 Fraxinus quadrangulata
TGATCTTGCACAGAAGTTGGTTGCAAAGAATAAACATGAAGTGTATCCACTAGTCTACAAGCTTGTAACATTAGCCTTAGTTCTTCTCGTGGCTACTGTTACAGTTGAGAGATCATTTTTTACGCTGACTTACATCAAAAATCGTCTGCACAATTGAATCGGAGAACAATGGTTGAATGATAGTTTGATTACATATATTGAGAAAGATGTATTTGACAAGATTGGAAATGATGTAATTATGGAAAGTTATCAAAATATGAGAACACGTAGAGAACAATTGTAATAAGATATCTCTTGCATTAATTTTTTCATCACTTTTTGAAATTGTAATTGTGCCCCCCTAATGTTTTTCGTCTGCGTCCGCCCTGGGTTGGAAAACAAGGTAAACTCTCATTATTAGAGGTGTAATCATTAGATAAACAAGAGTGGGGAACTATAGCAGTTCCTATCATGTTCGTTCGTATAAAAGACTTAAAGGCCAATTCACTACGAAGTAGTATGGAAGAGGAATGTGATATATCACCTATCAGCAGATACAACCAATGACTGGCTTCCTCATTAACAAGTGGGTTTGGGAATAGAACAATCAAGTATAAGGTTACATTGCCAATCATGAGAGTTTACCCTATGGAATGGCTTATTAATGAGCACCTCATTCTGGATAGAGGCTCACAAAAGGTATCCATTTTATTTTCATCAATTAATAAATATTATACTTAAATGAATTTAGGTAGTGGACGTTTTGGAGAATTAAAAGCTGATGAAAAATCGAGGGACGATGGAATAAAATCACCTTGAAGAAACCAAAGAAGAGGCGACAGTGTTCGCATCGGGATTATCTAGATCAAAGTGTCATAGCTCGAAAGAGTCCAAATGCATGATACACGCATTCGCCACATCATCCTCTCAAAATACCGAAAGGCATACTTACCTCTTGAAGAACAAAGAGCAAAATTTTACAAATTCCATTGCACAAAAGGCCATGATACATATGAGTGTTATGAAGTGCTAAAAATGATTGAGAACGGACAGAGAAATATGACTATCACATTAGGAGGTCAAATGCCTACACATAGGGCTGGACATGGGTCGGTACCCAAAATTTTTGGGTATTTAAAAAATGGAATTGTTGGGTCCAAATATAATTATGGAACCGTTCGAGTTCGGTTCGATTCCGTACCATAATTAATTTTTTAAAATATTTACAGCAACACTACATAAATACAACTAATGACATGTTCATTTGTAACTTTTACAAATTAACGTAGTCCAATTTAAAAATATATAAATAACAAGCTGTCCAATAAGATTAATTCAATGTATACAAATATCAAAAAGTAGATACTAATATTAAAATATCGGTGATCCATATCAATAATTCATTTGTTTCAAGTAGTATGCATAAAGAAAATGAAATATAAATTAAAAGTTATAGAAATAAAATATTTTTAAGTATTGATAATACTTACCAACTATTTGATTTAATCATCAATTACTTGACTTGTCATAGTAAGAAACTCTACAAGTATAATTGAAAAAAGCACAATTAACAAATACAAATAAACTAAAAATTGTTCAACTAAAAGTTGTAAAAATAAAATATTTTTAAGTATTGGTTGGTTTGTTTAATTAATTTGCTAATTTGTTTAGAAAAAATTAAAATAATTTAATTAATTCAATATAAAAAATTATTTAGATTTGGTTCTTATTCAATTTTTGGTCTAGAATCGAGAACCGATATAAACTCATCAGTTCTCGATTCAGATACTCATTCGGATATTTAACTTATGAAGAATTGCTCGGTTCGGGAGTTTTGTCTAGTCCTACCTACACATTCGGTAAGATGAGCTCATGCAGGGCCATCATACGAGTTGATCAATGTGGTAAACTCCTACCCCTCACGGAGAGAAAGCAGTATCATAATCAAAGCACCTTACGCGGTAGAAGGTACGAAAAATGTGTAAGACGCGAACTCCTAAACACCCAGGGAACACATAGAGATTTCGGGATCTGAGGTCATCCTAAAAACTGCACTTCCTTCAATTATATTTGATAATCATGCAGGAAATCAAATGCCTCCCTCTAATACCAAGCGTCAAGGAGGGAGCTGAAATTACTATTAATGGCCTTAGCCATCTCTCGATAGTGAACTCTACTAATATTCCATCTGAAATGATTTGATCTAATGTAGGGTCAATGCTCCATGACACTAGTAATAAAGATGGGAAAGGAAAAAGAAACGTGTGCTTGAAAAATATCAAATACTCTGAATGGTAAGGTAAAAAACTACACACTAGTAAAGATAACTTAGCAAATAGTAGAGGAAACATAAGTGATGAAAGCCAACGAAAAAAACACCGCTTCTAAAACAAGGTCGTAGAAATGAAGATTGGTAGTTAAAAGGTGAGGTTTATCCTGCCAAAGAGACTCAAATTAAAAAGACGAGGTCTATCCTGCCAAAGAAACTCCAATTGAAAGGTGAGGTTTATCTTTTTCCTTTCTGCCCTTATTGCATCGTGTCATTTGGGATTGGTTTCGGCAATGGTGACAATTCTGGATCCAAAATATAGAAGATCTTCAATGTTGTAAGAAGAAACTTTAATTTATCCTTTCATCTGGTAAAATTAGTCCCATTGAATCTGTCGATCCTTGCAAGGTCTTGATTCATCGTCTTGATAATAGATATAGTTGTCTTTTTCTCCATGTCAAAACTATCATTTGAGATTGTTGAGCAAAGATGAAACAAGACAAAGAAAAACACCAACCTAAAATCCACCAAAAGGAAGGTTTGAACATGATATATAATGGCTTCTTCAAATGATATTTGCCTCCACCAAGGTGAGTGCTTGACGGTTTCAATGACAAATAGTTTGTACGAGTAAACAATTCTTGAATTCAAGTTCAAATAAATCAATATGAACTTGAATAAGAACTTGAAGAACACTTTAAGAAATATGAGTTTGAATATTTGATTTGGATGCAAGTGTGTATATTTAGCCCCTATTTGTTGTAGATTAAAATTAGACTTTTCGTAGATTTTGATAAAAGTCGATGAAATATGTGGTTGAAAAATTGTGGACATCATGAAATGTGTAGTTAAAATTAATTGTTGACTTTAATTTGAAATTAAAATCAAATTTTAGAAATAAACAAACTAAATGTTATGTTTTTCAACATGAAAACCTCATATATAGTATCAAGTCTAATGCACGAATGGGTATCAAGCCAAGCCAAAGATGTGTGAAAACTATAAAAACATCGTTAGAAAATTCAATTGCACGGGACAAATTTTTTGAACTGGACGATCTCCCAGTACAAATCTGGGTGATAGCCTAGTTTAGCCTTTTGGCTACGGTACATCGAAAATGATCGATCGCTGATTGCCCAACCTAATTTTCTGTCATCTCCCATTTTTTTCGGGTATTTTCGCACTTACTTGGTATTCTCATATTAAATTTTGATCACTTCAAATCACTTCCCATTATATATTTGAACAATATTATAACAATTAATATATCACTGAATTAAAATGATATCTTAATTATATATGCATGTTTTATGCAAGGCATGTGATGTTGAGGAAAGTTGATTATTGAGAAACAAAGTAATGGTAGACCCTCTCCTTCTACAACTTTTTGGACATCTAAAGGAATAAAATTAAATCATTTGTACAGAACTATTTTATCTGTAAAAATGCAAGAATACTCACATAGAGGTGGGCCCTATGTGAGTAAAATATTATTATAAAAAATGGGGTCCACCCTCATGTGTGTGTTCTGACATTTTTACAGATGAATTTTTTCTGTGACAGTAGCAACACTCAAAGAAATAATACGGAAATTGTTTCATGCACTGATTTCAAGAAATAAATATTTGTTCTCATAATTTAATATACTAGTTACTCATCAATAAATTTAGGAATATTCTAATGAATAGCTTTGAGTTCCATATGTTAGGTTTTCACTATATCTTCAAACAAATGTCGTTTTACCTCCCAACAAATAAGATAGATTAATTTTCTTGCTCATTTCATCTCTCACATATTCTTACTTCCGTCACTTTTCCTTCCTATGTGCACTAATGAAACCTTCAATTAAGTAGATAGTATAATACTATGTTTAGTAGACGGAGAAAGAAAAAAATAGCTTAACATGGCTTAAATTTAAAGATACTAACTCGATTCAACATGGAAGTCTAAGTCGCACTACTCAGGTCTTAAAGACAAGGCAAACCAATTTAGCATTGAGGGCTTAGATATATAGGTTTAGCCGTGGAAGTACCTATATGACGTCGAGTCATTAAACCCAATTATTTGTGCTTCCTTGTGTTGATGTGAAAATTGCTTGGAATTTTATTTTATTTATTTATTTTTTAATCATGGCCAGAGTTCATTAAAAAATAAATAAATAACCTTCCAAACTAGCTTGCACATATATTGATTTTGTTAGTGAAATAACTGTTAGCCAAAATATTAAAAATAAAATAAAATTACATATTAAATAATTTTATTAATTACATTTAAAAAAAAAACAAATAATCTAAAATTGCAGGAAATAACAAAAGAGTGAATGAACTTTGAAACCGAGGTCTGTGTTGTGTAGATACAATTTTCTTAAAATAGATTCACCCATTACCGTAGGTGTTTGAGATTTAGTTCGAGCGTCTATTTTTCATGATACAATTGAAAAGTAGCAAAGTTTGAGCATTTTGATGCTACTCCGACGAACTGACTTATTATCTGAATACTATTACCATCAAAGCCTTGACACCCTTATAAAATACAATCATATTTAAAGTGATAATTGTCTTTATCTATTTTCTTGTGTGTGATAACTTTAAACTAGTTTCTCTCTAACACAAAACATCTTTCAATGCATTACTTTAAGCTCTAATTTTCATTCACTTAACATAATTTTTTTGTAAGTAAATATATGATTTCGATGTTCTTGTAGATGATAACACAAATCAATCGTGATCTTTAAAATAAATAAATGGGTCTCGTTCAAAATTTATGTCAAAGTCAATCCTTCAATTTATTTATTTTTTTCAACAATAACTTTTATTTTCCTGAATGCCATAGGATAGAAAATGTCAAATGATATAATTTCTTCTCGATTGTTTAATTATATATTTGAAAAAGGGGGTACTTGACGTTTTGTGCTATAATTGGTAAAATTTTAATCCCAAGTAAATATGGACCACACATAAAGTCTTAACAATTACGGTAACAGTTACGGAACCGACTTTTCTTTGTCCAGGGCATACATCACCACTATAAATTGTGCCAGGTTTGAATATGCGTCAGATAGGAAAATATTTTTCTTTCTTTCGCGATTTCAAGACATTTTAAGATGTGTTTGATACACCATACAAAATTAAGTAGATATGATTAAAGCAAATAAAATTAAGGTGGATAGGATTAAGTGGACTAAGGTGCATTTTTACTATTGACCTCGATTTTTGGTAGTACAGCAATGCCAATAGATTCTGGCTTCATACGTTCCAAGTATAAATGCTTATGTACCCTTAGACAAATCATTGATGCACGTGGCCGTATTTGAAGGATGGAAAGCTGCCACGAGCACTCCAACAATCAAGTCGTGCTGTATATGTGTATTTTTGGGTTTAGGGTAGACGAAAGACATGACCCACAATGATGTGTATGATATCGAGTTCAAGAGAGAATACCAAGATAAATTACTTTTAAAATTGTAAAATAGCAGTGCATGTACACTTGAGTGTGAGATTTATAGTAGAGGAGAAGAGATAGTTGCAGTTGGATGAATGACACACGACCTAATTCGGGGGCCGACATATTACTATCATAGGAGTCTCATCTGCAAGTCTAGATTGGGATGTCATTTAATTATTTTAAAAAGTGGTCATCTTATGATCTAGGTTTGACGTTTGAATAGTAAATTGACAATTTGGCTGGGAGACATCTTTGCTATAAAGATGTCGAAGCAATCAATTGTAAGTAAGATATCGATGGAGTATCTCTTGGATGAGGCAAGACTAAGAAAAATGCCTTGTTAGTCAAAGGCTTATTGCTTCAAAAATGGACTTTAGCAGATTGGGGCACCTCTCTCGATCATAGAGATTTGGGCTCTAGATGCCACTTCGGCTGAAGTAAAGGCATCATTTCTGCTTCCTTTACTTGATAGCCTCAATTAGGTCATGTAAGCAAGTCACTTGGAGTGCGGGCCTTGTGTAGTTTCTTGCTATTTTTCCACCAGGCTGTCACGCGGCCATTAATATGAAGCGTAACAATTACCATCTATGTGTTTGATGCACCTCTTTATCCTCCCATGGAACGTTTGAGACACTAATGTAGTAAGATGGATAAGATTTAAGGATTACTGGACAAGATTATGAGCTATTAAATGAACTGATAAGTAATGCTATGTTATGTTTTATATTCTATCTTACTAATTTGTATCGGTTAGATTTTCTTAAAAATCAGATTTTACTATATTTTTTTTAATTAAAGTTGATAAAAAATGTGGATTTGCGTTTGATGTAGCCCCCGTTTGATGTAGATTAAAATCAAATTTTTAGTAGTTTGATGTAGATTATAATTACTCAGATTAATTTAATTGAAGTACTATTTACACCAAATATAGCCCCCGTTTGATATAGATTAAAATCAAATTTTTAGTAGTTTTCGATAAAATTAATAAAATATGTGATAAAAAGTTATTTATTAACTTTAACTTGAAATTTTAATTTAATTTTACTCTACACCAAATATGAAAAAAAGTATTACATTAAAAATAATTTTTATCCCCTATTAACAAGGACAAAAAAAAAAAAAAAATTAGAGTTACGGTATACTCCCTAATGTAAACGCGCATAAAAAAACTTGGACAGAAAAGTATTATTTTGACGTTAATCATGCGACCCTCGTCACGTCTTTTTTTTGTGTGGTTTGGCAAGTAGTGTAGGATATTATTCAACTTGCGGTTGTCATTGCTATTCATTCATTGTTTTGAGTTTGGCCTCCATTAAACTCTCATTTTGCATTCTCATTTTCAACTGTTGTGACCTCTATTTTTGAATTTAGTGGACATTTGAGATCTCAACAGCACTTCCCATTGACTTGTGTGCGAACAATGTCACAAATAAAAAGGCTGATTTCCATTTTTGCCCTTGCCATATATTTTTTGAGGATGTTTGAGTGAGACAATGAGGGTAAAATGGTCCATATTCATTTCCAACGGCCCATGTCAGATGTATTCAATTTTGATACCTTTTTAATTTTAACATATTTTTGCTACTGTAGCATAATGAGATGAGATGAAAAATCTTGAGATTCAAACGGAACCTCAAATAATGGATTTTCTAAGATTTTTTTTTGGGTAAATTCCTGTACGAGTACCCAGCTTTTGATAAGTGTGACAGTCTTGTCCTCAACTTTCTATTTGTGCACTCACATCCCCTACCTTTTAGCACTATACACACGATATCTCCACCAGGCGGAAAACATTTATTTAGTTGTTAGATGGTGCGGACATGCACATTATGTCTCATTGATTGGAATAAGAATTATTCGTTCAAAGTGTAAAGTGGGATAGAAGGGATGTTATAATTGGGGGTTTAATTAGTGCACGACAACATTTAGTGTAATTTGAAGTTGTTAGTTGGTTTTTGGGGATAAATAAATTGATTTTTTTTTTTTTTAACAATTTTACTTTTTCAATCAGATATCACATGCATGTTGCATGGACATTTACTGCCAACAAATGAAAGATTGAGAATGACTACTAAATTTATGAAAGGTTGGGGTTCTGTGAAGAATTATACCCTTTTTTAAGCATGTAAAGGAAACTGACGAAAAGAAAATGATTCAAGTTCACACCCGTTGATTCCTCATAAAACTTAAAACGACGTATTGTAATTGGCATTTCCTAGTCAGACGCCACATTTAATTTTGGCGGACTCGAATTCAGAACTTCACATCTAAATAAAGAGTTCGTTCAACTGAAGATGAAAGTTCCGAATTCAAAATTTCACATCTAAATAAAGAGTTCGTTCAACTTAAGATGAAAGTTCCGAATTCAAATTTGGTATGGTTCTTATGAATAAAACTTCTATTATTTATAAAGAGCATCTTATGCATTATAGAGATTATTTTTAAATTTGGAGAATCAAAATTTTATGCACTAACTTTTAAAACATAAGATGTTTTCTATTTTAAAGAGACAACAATTAAAATTATACTGCAAAAAACTGTTTAAATTAACATTTTAACTTAGTGAGTTTAACTTCCTAAACTTAGAGAGCGAAACTCACTTTATATAACTAAATACATTCAAAGTATTTCAATTATCAATGGAGAAAAATAATACAATAATTTGGAGGAAAACTAGTGAAATAAAAGATAGGGAAATATGTTTAGTATAAAGAGACTATTGGAGTACTTAAATTTTTTATTCTATAAATGCTCTATAAATTGTAGAATATACTTTTTAAAAATAGAGAGCCTCTTAAAGAATGTTCTCTATTTTGGTTCTTTATTTTAGTTTTCTCAATAAATATTTATAAATTTCTTATATTTTATTTAACATATTTTTTTTTATGTTAATGACCATTCAATTTAAATGTGGTTTGAATTATTTAAATTAGAGTACTGAAATATGTGATTTATTAAATGCAATTATTGTACATTAAGTAGAAAGTGAATTTGACTTTCTAAATTTAAAGTTAAAGGCTCTTGGAGATTTTTTTAAAACATTAGCTCTTCAAANAAAACGTCTCTATTTAAAACGTTTAGGGTGGAATATCCCATTGTCTTCCATTTTCTCAATAAAAAACTGTAAAATGACATATATACTTTCCTATTTAAATAAAATAAAAAGAAAAGAAGAAAAAAACTAATTGCAACTAATATGGTCACACCGTTAACTCGAGGACTATAACCTCGAGCTTCAATACTTATTGACTGATAGAGGCCTCATCCTCGGGAAGCCATGTGGTGCTCGAGGACTGCCATCATTATTTTTACGAGATTTGGTAATAGCAGTCCTCGAGACAACACCTCGAGATACATATCATCGGGGTTCTTTCATTTGCCTAATATGCTTTCTCGTCTAGTTATAGACGGACCCTATCTGATCAGAATTCTAAACTTATCTAAATATCTCAATCCCAAACTCCTATGTCTAAGAGGAGTCTATTTTGGAAAAGATTATAGATGAACTGTAACTAGATCTACAGTTACAATTCAATGCTTATCTAAAGGTATGACTTCTAAGGATAAAGACATAGCTAACCAAATCCTACTAGGGAAGTACTACCTACCTCTATAAATACAGCACCCAATTCATTATCTAAGTATGTTTTTACATGATTTTCAACATATATTTTTTCACAAATTCTCTCTCTGATTTAAGCAATGGAGGGGCAATGAGGACACAAAGATCTCATCTGTGATCATTCTCAGTCATCAAGCTCGTAAATCAAAATGTATGATTTCGATAACATCATTTGCGCTGTTTGTGAGAAGCACTACCAAAAGCCACAGTCAACACACGTTCAGGCGTTCCTCCAGCAAGCTCATTTGTATCGGACCCACCTCCTATTGCGGAGCCCCCGGCTCATCATGAAGAATTATCAGCAATACTAGCTCTCCACCACAAGTGGTTACTGCGGGTGCCTTCGAAGAAATTCGTCAACATGTTGCAATGCAGACTCAATTGCTAAGCTAGAGAAATTCTCATCTGGTGCAGGAGTAGGCGTCGACATCAGCCCCAATAGTAGGACAACTAGGGAAATTCATGGCAGATGCTCGAAATAGGGATACCCGTGATGGCCTCGACCTTGAGGTTAGTTACTATAGACTTAAGCGAACTCGCTGACTCATACAAGATGGGATCACTATTGGATTAAAACAGAATCCTATGGGACTATAGGATTTACCCCTAACACTCATTTCATACAGGAAGTGCTTTTCTATCCGCTTCCATATAGGTTCAAACTCCCTCGTATGAAGGAGTACGATGGGACCACTGATCCCATCAATTAACTCAATGTATATACGGACGTCATGAATCTATAGGTGACACTAGATCTTGTGATGTGAAAAGCTTTTCCACAAACTTTGACTAACGATGTCAGGGATTGGTTTTCTACCATAGGGCCCAATTCCATTGCTTCATTCTCTAACTTGGCCGACAAGTTTTTCGCCTTCTTTGCCAGTAGCAAACGCATCAAGAAAACACCCGCTTCCCTCATGCAGCTCCACCAAGGACTGAACGAATCCCCGCATAACTTCATGACGAGATTGAACAAGGAATGACTTTAGACATTCGACCTTCACATAACAGCAACAATTTTCGCCCTCAAATATACCATAAGATGCGAGGCCTTCAAGATGTCTCTATCAAAAACCTTGCCGAAGTCAGTGACCGAGCTCCTCACCCAGTCGAAAAATATATTAATATGGAGGAGATATTGAACCCGATGAGAACTCCTCATCCGGGATCGAAAAATCGGAACATAAAAGACCACAAAATTCTAATCCTCGTCCAAAAACTCATAGGAGTAAGCAGAGATAGGAGACACAACCGATGTCATTCACCTGGCTGAACACTTTCAGGTCCAACATTCTGATGAAGATTAAGAATATGAAGGAGTTTAAATGGCCTTCAAGAATGCAGTCCTATCCTAATACTCGAGATAAGAGCAAGTATTGTGATTATCATTGGACTCATGAGCATATGACGGAGAATTGGAAAGCCATACAGCAGGAGATTAAAATGCTAATAAAAAGAGGATTCATAAGCTCATATGTTAGCCATGAAAAACACCCAATGAATGATCGTGATAAGGGAAAAGGTCCCGAAGGAAGGGAAAATAAAAGGGCCAAAACAAAAATAATTAACATTATAGTCAGGTATATAGCATCAGAGAGAGACTCGAACAGTGGATGTAACCAATATGTTAGGCAGTACACCCTAACTTCAAGGTAAGATTATGATAACCTTGAAGACATCACATTTGTGTCAAAAGATATGGAGGGCTTATCCCATCATCATGATGATGCATTGGTCATTTAAGCCATTATAGCTAATTTTTAGGGGACGAGGATTTTGATTAACAATGGAAGTGCAACCAACATACTTTCTCATGAGGCATACTATATGATGGAAATTTTGGCCGAACAACTCAAAGTAGTAAAATCCCACTTCAAGCATTTGGAGACAGTACAATCACCCTAGATGGCGTCATCAATCTTCCACTTACTTTGGGATCAAATCAGAAGCAAGTGTCAAAAATTGCGTCATTCCAGGTAATTCATCCTTTGATGGCTTACAACACCATTCTGGGAAGGCTGTTGCTCAACAAGATTAAAGCCATTGTTTTCACATTCCACTTGATCTGAAGTTCCCTACAAGTAATAATATATGGATAGTGCATGGAGGCTAGTCAACTACTAGACAGTGTTATATTATTAGCATTTAGGGAATAAGCATTGGCATTATGTAAATCTTGTCATCCGAACTCGAGCCCAACCATAGAGGAAGACTTGCTCATGTAGAAGAATTGGTGAAGGTCAAGGTCGAGTCGAGCCGGTAAAAAAGTGACGGTTGGTCGAGATCTTGATGCCACCCTCATGGCTGAGCTTATAAGTGGTTTGTCTTGCAATATTGATGTGTTCACTTGGAATTTTGAGGACATGCCCGGAATAGACCCCAGTGTAGCTCCACAAACTTAATATTAACCCAAGAGCTAAGCTAATCAAGCAAATGAAGAGACAGTTTGCACCAGAATGTCGCGAAGTCATACATGAGGAGATTGATAACTTGATCAATGCTCAGTTTATTTGGAAAGTTGAGTAATCCGACTTGCTCGCCAACATCGTCCTCGTCAAGAAGGCCAACAACGAATGGAGAGTATGTATTAACTTTATAAATCTTAACAAGGCATGCCCAAAGGATAGCTATCCCCTATCTCGGATCGACAACCTCATGAACAGTACGTCCAGCCATAAATTGTACAGCTTCATTCATGCATTTTCTAGATATTCTCAGATCCTCATGGCTGAGGAAGATCAAGAAAAAAATCCTTCATGGCTAACTCGGCCATATATTGTTATAGGGTCATGCCAATTTGGGTTGAAGAATGTAGGGGCAACCTGTCAGAGATTAATCAACAAAATCCTTGCTAAGATGATTGGAAAATATATTGAGGCCTACATTGATAACATGGTAGTCAAGAGAAAAGATGCTGACCAACATATCGTTGATCTTGAGGAAGTGTTCTATACTCTTCGTGAATATAACATGAAATTAAATCCAGCAAAGTGCGCTTTTGGGGTGGCCTCAGGCAAGTTCTTGGGCTTAAAATTAAATCCAGCAAAGTGCGCTTTTGGGATAGCCTCAGGCAAATTCTTGGGCTTCATGATCACACACGGAGGAATTGAGTTCAATCAGGACAAAATACAAGCACTGACGTCCATGGAGTCTCGTAGGAGCAAGGAAAAGGTACAAAAACTGACCGATCGAGTTATCGCCTTGAACAAGTTCATGTCTCGTTAAGCGGATAGATGCTTAATAGTTTTCAAAGCTCTCAGGGAAAATCAAAACATCGAGTGGAATGAGGATTGTGAGAAGGCATTCTAGAAGCTCAAACAAACATTGGCAACCCTACTAGTTCTTACAAGGCCAAAGCCTAGAGATACTCTGTTTTTATACTTAGCAGTTTCTCAAATGCAATAAGTGATGTATTGGTGAAAGAGGTCAACAAAGCTCAGCAGCCAATTTAATACTTAGGCAAGATATTACTTTATACAAAGATCGGGTATATATTAGCCGAACAACTAGCTTTTGCTCTAGTAGTGGCGACACGAAAACTGTGACAATAATTAATATCAACTAATTGTAGTGCTCACGAATCAACCACTCAAGCACATACTCTAGAAGCCTAATGTATCCGATAGACTATTGAAGTAGGCAATTGAAATTGGTGAATTTGACATCGAGTTCAAGCCTCGACCCTCGATCAAGGTACATGTCTTGGCTGACTTCATAGCAGAACTCATCCCAAGGCTTCGGGGGCCATGAGACAACCTGACCATTGATGCCTTAGACACATGGGAAATATTTGTAGATGGAGCATCAAACTCCTCGGGCTCGGGTATATGAGTCATATTCATCAGCCCATATAGACATGTAGAAATACAATGTGTACTCTGATTTGAATTTGATGCTACAAACAATGAGGCAGAGTACGAAGTAGTTGTTTTTGCACTAGAGCTTGCCATTAATCTTGAGCTTGATCACATCAAAATTTTTAGCGATTCTCAACTCGTAGATGACCAGATTGAGAGGACATTTGAAAGAAAAGATGAGCCTATATTACCTAAGAGTTCATGGTCTTCAAAGGCAATTCAAAAGTTGTAAAATCATAAAAATATCCCGAACCGACAACTACAAGGCCGATAGAACAGTCCACATCAGATTTGTGACAGAACCAAGCGTAAATCAAGCACCCTCAGTCATGGATATTGAACATAAGCCATGTTGGATGGTCCCAATAGTTAATTTTATAACTAATGGGAATTTGACAAATGATCCGCGTACGGAAAGGAGCATTCCAGCTCAAGCACTAAGGTATTACATTATCAGGGGGTCTTATTTCACCAAAGTTTCACTCTTCCATACCTTCGATGTCTCAAACCCTCAGAATCGTCCCAGCCCTGGTAGAAGTTTATAAAGGTGTATGGGGAAACCAACAAGGAGCTCGGGCTCTAACCTTTAAACTTATTAGATATGGGTATTACTGACCTACCATGAAGAAAGATGCCGTGGACTACGTAAAACTGTCAGATGTTCGACAACATCATCCATCTTCAACCGAGAATCTCACCCTCATTGATTGTGTAGCCCCATTTGAGCAATGGGGGCTTGGACATCCTTGATCCCTTTCCACTTACCTGAGGACAATTGAAGTTCTTCGCCCTAGCTGTGGAGCACTTTACAAAGCGGGCAGAGGCCGAGTCCCTGTCAACAATTTCAGAGCCCAAGCTCAGGTTATTCATTTGAAAGTGGAGTAAATTTAATCAATCATCATTGAACTTTAGAATTGTTACTACTTACTCACTCATCTTTAACGGGTTACCAAATAATCACTCATCTTTACATCTACTTATTCATCCATCACTCATTTAACTCTCATCTCTCCAAATAAACGGAAAATTACACGTGGATAACGGTAATCAAACGTGGGAAACTTTCTCCATTAAAGTCATGCCTTTACCTATTTTACGACACTTCTTCACTGAAAGAGAAAATTAAGAAAAACTCCTATCAATTTTTCAAAAATTTCCCTGAAATCAACGTATTAGGCTTGAGAATTCTTCTCTTGTTTGGATAATGGAGGGCATAGGTGACCTACAAGGCCCTCATATGGACAATAATTGGATGGAAGATACATTGTTGGAAGTCGAGCAAGAAAGACCAGGAGAAGGTAAATTTTTATATTATTTTGTTGAAACATG
The DNA here is from genome assembly GCA_903798255.1 of Fraxinus quadrangulata. Taxonomy (NCBI): domain Eukaryota; kingdom Viridiplantae; phylum Streptophyta; class Magnoliopsida; order Lamiales; family Oleaceae; genus Fraxinus; species Fraxinus quadrangulata. The sequence goes on from CAIGRB010118912.1 coordinate 63,299, forward strand.
ATTTGTTTCCTTATGGGCATGAAAAAAAAAATTGATGTTTATCTAAATGATTCTAAATTGAATGTTTTGAAATAGGCAATATTTTAATGAGATTCACTGAAACCGTAGCCATACTTTTGTTGCAATACCTTAACCCGGTCTTTTAGATGTAACAAACATTAATCTTAGTCTTTTTGCATTCCAATGACGAACAATGAAGGTGAAGATTTGGTGTCACTTGAGTGCCAGTTAAATGACTCGGAGGATGATGTGGACAATTGTTGTTTTCATTATCAGAGAAATGCAACAAAAAGTTGTGATTGGTCTGAATGCGGACCTTAAATTTCGAATAGCTAGTGAAGATGATGGCTCAGAATTGGATGATCCATATTATGCATATTCTGAGGAGGAGTTGCATACTAATCAATCTTCAGGTGAGGAAAATAATTATCATTTTCCCACTTATGTGCTGAAACGGAGAATTTTAATCCACAACTAGAGGTTGGAAAAGAGTTCAAGGATATAGAAGAATTTAAGAAAGCAGTTAGACATCATGACGTTGTCACTAGCCGTAATTTGAAGTTTAAGGTGAATGATGATAAAAGAGCATAATGAGTGTGCAAAAAAAAAAAAAAAGGATTGCAAGTGAAAGATTTGGACATCATGGAATAAGAAGAAGGGCTACGTGCTAATTAAGACATTCATTTCGCAGCACACATGCAAATGAGACATAACAAATAGGCATTGTACATCTAAGTATATTGTTAAGAAGTACTTAGAGACTTTCAAGGTTGCACTGATTGGAAGTCAGACCTCATTATTAAGGCCGTGAGAGATGACAAGAAATTACTAATCAATAGAAACATAACAAATAGGCATTGTACAGCTAAGTATATTGCTGAGAAGTACATAGAGACTTTCATGGTTGCCCCTGATTGGAAGGCAGAACTCATTATTAAGGCCGTGAGAGATGACTTGAAATTACTAATCAATAGAGTTACTACATGGCGGGCTAGAAGACACGCGAGGATATTGATTGAGGGATCTAATGAACACCAGTTTGGCTTGCTTTGGTCTTTTGCTCATGAGACTTTGAGAAGCAATCCAGGATCTGCATGTATATTTACTATACATGAGTCTAAGTTTCAAGGGATTTATATATGTTTAGAAGCTTACAAGAGAGGTTTTATGAGTGGTTGTAGTTATCTTTTAGGCTTAGATATGTGTTTTTTGAAAGGAAATTTTGGCAGACATATACTTGTTGTAGTGGCACTAGATGCCAATGATTGTGTTTACGTAGTAGCATATGCAATAGTAGAGACTGAGAATGCTACAAGTTGGAGATGGTTTGTTAGTCATTTGGGGTGAAGATTTAAGGATTGCAAATATCAATGAATGGACATTTATGACTGATAGGCATAAGGGATTACAAAATGTTATTTAGGATTTGTACCCTGATGCTGAACATAGGTTTGTGTGAGGCACATGTATACAAGTTTCTTTAGGGATGATTTTAAGAGTTTGGCACTTAAAGGCTACTTATGGAAAATTGCAAAGTCAACTACTGCACTTGATTGGATGTTTTGGATGGATGAACTTGTGAAGGAGAGTACATGTCCACATGAGTGGTTAATGAAAAAGGATCCACGTAGTTATGTCAACGAGCCGAGCCGAGCAAAGCGCACCCAAGAAAAAAAGGCTCGGCCTGAACCTTAGCTGGGCCAAGCCGAGCCCGAGCAGGGTCGGCTCGATTTTTTTCTTCTTTCTTCTTCTTGCTCGCGCTGCCTACGCATGCAGTAAGAAAAGGCTACCCGATCAGGCAGCAAGCAGCAGCAACTGTGCGCATGTAGTTTAGCTGTCTGCACACAGCAAGCTGCTGCCTGTGCGCAGGTAGTTAACAACAAGCAGCTTGCTGCCGTGCAAGCGTGCATAGCTGCCTGTTGCAGCTGCCTGCACCTGCGTAAGTAGCAGCAAGTTGCCTCTTATTTTTTTTATTTTATATTTATTGCGGGCCGGCCAGGGCTCGAGCAGGTGCCCCAAAATGGGTCTCGGCCCGAGCCTCAGCTCGGTTGAACTGAGTCCGAGCAGAGCCCGGCTCGGCTCGAGCTTTTTTCAGGCCGAGCCCGAGCCGACGAGTTTTGTTGCCATCCCTAGATCCACGTGAATGGAGTAAGTCTCATTTCTCAACTAAGGTAAAGAGTGATATAGTGCTTAACAATTTATGCGAAGTTTTCAACAATGTAGTGTTAGAGGATAGGGAGAAACCAATCATGACTATGTTAATCGATATGCATATCAGATACATGAAGCGGATATAATCAATGAGGGATAATATGAGAAAAGTCAGAGGACCTTTGTGTCATAAGATCCAACAAAAATTAGCTAAATCTATGAAAATAGTTGAAGAGTGTGAAGTGGAATGGTCTGGGGGGCTGTAATTTTGTGAAATGTCCTACTAGAAATTATGTGGTTGATTTGTCCAACAACACATGTGCTTGCAGGAGATGAGATTTGATGGGGACTTCAAGTGGGCATGGGGTTGCTGTTATACTAGATAAAGGAGATAATCTAACAAAGTATGTGCATAAGTGCTATACAGTGCAAACCTATCTACAATGCTATGAAAACATTGTCAATTCAATTAACGGTAAGAAATTGTGGCTGAAAGTGAATACTCTCCCTTTACAACCACATGGTTGGGTTGTGGTGAAGAGTAGAAAGAAGCAGAAAAAGCAAAGAAGGCAGCAACAGGAAGATGTAAATCACTCGTTCTGACTCCACTTCAAGAATGATAAAAAAAAGTACGGTGAAGATGACTTGCGATGTATGTGGTTTAACTAGCCACAACAAGCGTTACCATGATAAGGCATATGCACCAATTGAGGTTTTCATTTTTTTTACTATAGTATGTTCTAAAGTTATGTAGTTGAAATTAACTTTTTAACTATGCTTCCTAATTTCAGGATTGGGATGTAAATGATCTCAATCATATAAATGAAGATAGATTTAGTTAAGTTGAAAGTCAAAATTTAAGGGTCATATTTTTGGTTTTGTGTGAGGCTGATTTCCATTGATTTTGTATTTATGAGTCTTAACCATTTTTTCTAACATAGGCCAAGCTGGTACCTCGAAGAACAAATGAGAATTCAACAAGTGAATTGTAACAAAATCCTCCAATAGATGGATACATTTTCATGCACACACCTAGACTTGAGGTGAAAAATGATGCACAATCTAACAACAATGGTCATTTCCCTATTGTAGTAGGACAAACTGAAAATATTCCACTAGCTAACATGTTCGGTGATTTTTTGGTCTTAGAAGCCCAAGAAAATGCAAGAAAGAGGGCTGATAGGGTAAAGCACACAGGAGTGGTCAGAGGTTCAGTTCCTTTCGCACTTCCAAGGACAAGGAAGAGTGGAGCAACTCAGTATAATTTATTTTTGATTGGCAACCTGTGTTCTAAATGGCCGTGGTTTAGGGTCGTCATGGAAGTTTTTGATGGTGAACTATTTTTTGCTGTAGTTTATGCATTGGAGTGGTCACAAAATGTTTTTGAACTGTAGTTTAGCCATCATGGATGTATATTTTTTGAATGAATGATTTTATTCTAGCAATCTATTAGCTTATGTTTCTGATTTGAGAATGAATGCATGAATGAACTATAGTTTAGCCAACATCCAAGGAGTTTATTTTATTCCAATAGATTATGTCCCAGCAATGTACCCATTGATGGAGTTGATAAGCTTATGAAATAGTACCTGATGTACCTGATTCTGGATGCTGATGCACCTGATTCTGGATGCTAATACACTTAATTCTTGGTGCTGATGCACTTGAATTCTGGTGCTGGTGCATCAGTACCTAATTTGGAGCATCAGCTTAGCTAATGCACCTCAAGTTGTTGCATTAGATTGATTCAACTCAATCTGGTGTATCATGTTTGTGGTTGAATGCACCTGAATGATTTAACTCGACTTGGAATATTATATTTAACTCGACTTGGAATATTATATTTATTCAACCTCATGTTGGTGCATTACTTTGATTCAATTTTGGTGCATTACCTCATGCTAGTGCATTACATTGATTCAATTTTGGTGCATCTGTTGAATGCACCTGACGTTTGCAGAGGCATTTTGACCCTTTGTTTTTAACTCCAACAATTGTAGATAACTCCTGCACCTCAATCTGCTAATGAACAAGGATGTGCAATAGATTGAGTTGAACAAAATAACTTCTAATTCATACAAAATGCTGCCCAACTATCAAAACTATTAACTCAATCACAAACAAGAAACAAACTAAGTTAGAAGATGATTCATTCATTCAATAATAAAAAATACAAAAAGCCAAGTTACAGCTATTACAACCAACTACAAATACACATTACAAAAAATGAGCTATTCTACTTTTACAAAATGCATTACACTGAAAAAAAAGAAGCATTTTGAACCCCTACTCTAGCCAAGACCCAAGCGATCGCCACATTTGCTGTGGTAGCTATTTGGCACGGTACCGATCTCCTTTTCAACCATTACATCATTTTTATTTCTATTATCAACCCCAAACAGCACCGCGATCTTTCCTTCCACCTTGGCTCTTATTTCTACCTTTTTTACGACTATGAATTGTACTTTTGCTCCTCCTACTACAACCTTCATGGTGCGCCTATAAAGGCTTCTACTCGCCTTCTCTTTCCATTAGTTCAATTGATTTTGAATTGGGTTTTGATATAATGTTTTCCTAATTGGAGGTTTGGGGGTCTTGGAATTAAGGGTTTGAATTGGGGGGGTTATGATTATGCATACAGAAGACGAGATTTTGAGAGAAGAAATGTCCCCAAATTAATTCCAAGTTGTCAATATTTAAAAAAAAAGTTTTCCAAGTTTTATTTCTGTCATCCACGTGTAAATTTTCGTTTATTTAGGAGATGGAAGTTAAACGAGTAATGGATGGGTAATTATATGGAAAGATAAGTGAGCGTTGAGTAACTTGTCAAATATGAGTGAGTAAGTAGTAACAATTTTAAAGTCGAATGAGTATTCATTAAATTTACTCTTTGAAAGTCTAGTGCTTGCAGGTTTGGGATACCCAAGATCCTTATAACTGACAACATGAGACAATCTGATAATTCACAATTCAGAAGCTTTTGTACCAACATAGGGATTGACCACCTCTTACATTAGTTTGACATCTCCAAAGCAACGGTCTAGCTGAGGTTACAAACAAGATTATCTTGTAGGACCTCAGAACGAGGCTCGGGGAAGCTAGAAGAGCTTGGTCTGATGAGCTACCCTCTATACTTTGGGCATATAGAACGTCTCACAAAACCACGACGGGTAAGACCCCTATCATATTGGCACTCAGTGTAGAGGCTACACTTCCAATTAAAATCAGATTATCGAGCCTCAAGAGTCTTGAGCCCGAATTCGAGGAGTACATGATAGAGCACCTTGACCTTCTTGAAGAAGTAAGAAAACAAGACGCCATAAAAGGTTGCATCTTACCAAAACAGAACAGCTAAATACTACAACAGAACGATGAGATCCATGAGGTTCAATGTTGGAGATCTCATGTTAAAAAGAGCCGAAACAGCAGGACATGGCCTGGGCAAGTAAGGACCTATTTTAGAAGGACCCTTTGAAGTCATACAACAAGTCCACAAATGAGCATACTGCCTAAGAAACACCTCAGGAAGACCACTCTCTAGGCTGTGGAATACCGATAAAGATTTATTACAAGTAGTTTATTTTACTTTTTTTTCTTAGTTTTTCTTTTTTCTCTTTTTTTTGGTCTGTCGAACTTGTACGCCTTGCGCCTTTTTACCTTTCAGTTGGTCGGGCCTGCCTGCCCACTTTCAATTTTTAGGTAAGATAAGTTTTCTTTGATTAGTTAGATTCGAGATTATATCCCAATAAAATATTTTTTTATCAAACGACTTCAAAGTATTGTCTCTTGCGAGAACCTCTAAAGCTTTACCCGTGTGAGCACCTCCAAACCTTATCCACTCCAAGTACTTTAAAGTCTTGTCCTATACGAGCACGCCCCATGCAAATACCTCTAAAGCATTGCCCTTTGCGAGCATCTCCAAAGCCTTGCCCCGTGCGAGCACATCCAAACCCTTGCCCCGTGCTAGCACATCCAAACCATTACCCCTTGCCCTGTGCAATTACCTTCAATGCATTTTCCCATTCCAGCACCTCAAAGCCTTGCCCCGTACTGTATTTCCAAAGCTTTTCCCCGTAAGCATCTCCATGCCTTACCCCGAGCTAGTACATCAAAGCTTTACCCCGTGCAAGCATCTCCAAGCCTTGCCCAGTGCAATCACTTGGAAGATTTGTCCCGTGCAAGTACCTCAAAATAGTTTGATTGATAAATCAATCCTAAGAATGCTCGAGCTTTATGAACCTTGAGCAAATCCCTCACTTGATTGATAAATCAATACTAAGAATGCTCGAGCTTCATGCTACTTGAGCAAATCCCTCGCTTGATTGATAAATCAATCTTAAGAATGCTTGAGCTTCATGCTCATCGAGAAAATCCCTAGCTTGATCGATAAATCGTGACTGATAGACTGCTCGAGCTTCATGTTCTAAAGTGCTTGAGCTTCACGTCCCCCCGAGTTTGTAACTTGATTGTTAGATTTTGAAATCGCTTGAACTTTGCAAGATCTTCGAGCTTATAACAAAGTTTTTCTAAAGACTACTCGATCTTTTAGTTCTAAACTGGTCAAGTTTGTTGTATGGTTAGTCCAATTTTAAACAGCTCGATCTTTTGAATTTAAAGATCCTTGAGTTTTAATGATCGAGCTCAATCAAGATGCATACATAAATGAATGGTCGAGCAATTAACATAGCATCGTACAAAATAAATGATTGATCAATTAACATAATGTTCGAGCAATTAATAAAAAATATGTTTTTAGCCCAGATTGGGCAACATACATGGAATTACAAAATCAATGTTATCCTAATCTAAGTCCTTAGCCGCTGCGTCATTGGTCAGGCTTGGGTGGTCACCTTTAGCATCCTCATCTTCAATGTCGACCTCTTGATCGTCTGTCGCATACTCAGACTCCGAGAGCTCGAGGTCTTCAGCGATTTTAAGAATACTCTTCTCGTCCTCACGCTTAACATCAAGCCTCGAACATATGAATGCATGAGCCTCCTTCAAAGCATAAAAGTATGACCCCATAGTATACTCACCTTTTAGCCCATTGAAGCCCTCGGACATCTTAAAGAAGTTGATAGCAAGATCCCATGCTTATCTTAGCTTGACCTCAAAACATTTTTTAGCACGCTCGAGGTCGAGCTTCAATTCTACAACCTCGTTCTCGGCAACCCTGACCTCATCTCAAGCTTTATAAAGCTTGTTCTTGGCCTCATTGTGTTCCTTCACGATGAGGACACGCTCAGCCTCTAGATCAGAGATCTTCTTATCCCGAGCCTTTACATCCTCCACAAGGCCGGCCTCTTATGGGACTCGTCAATCTCTTTCAGAGAAAGACCCTGAGCAATGCTAAATGTTTGAAAAGAAAGACGAACATGAACCCATACATCGAGATAAAAACATTGAAAAGTAATAATTAAAAGAGGCACGAGCTCACCTTTATCATCAGTCTCTCGAGCACTTTTATACCTTCATCAGATCCAATGTTCCATCGATACTTATCAATTATGCTTGGCACCAAGTGGCATACTTTATGGTCCTCAAAATTACTAGATCTTAGTGGAATGGCCTCATCCTCTAGGTTGACTATTTTAGGGATAGTTTGAGGCTGAGGAGTTCTTCGAAGGGTACCTTGAGGAGTCGTTCAGTGAGGCATCGACTCTCCATGCCTGCCGACATGACCTTCGTCCTCGACCTGGGCTCGAGCTTGTGGGGCCTTGTTTTTCTTGCCTACAGCCTGACGAAGAGTAGATGGATCGAACGTTATTCCCGCACAATTCACCAAGTCATTAGTACGAGAACAATACCAAACATATACAAATTAACTAATAACCAAAGTACAAGTACAACCTCGACGTCATTCAGATCCACAAGATCAAGGACGTCATCTCCAAGGATGTCATCTATATCATAGAGAAGAGGCTCAAGATTCTTGAACATCTGTCTTTCCCTTTCTAAAGACTCGAAATAAGCCCGACCTTCATAAAATCTCGATGTATCTAGAAACCGTCACTGAGGACCAAAGGAAAGATTGGTATCCTGAGGTATGATGTGAAACCACTTTTCTTTCCACACTTTCAACGAGCTAGGCATCTTCAGTATCTTAAACGCTCACTGGGATGAAAGATTGGAAAATCATGTATACTGAGGAAGTTGTTTCAAATCAAAGACCATCCTACCGAGGTCGAGGTAGGGCATGATGCCCAGATACCTATAGGCTATGAAAAAATAAATTAGCATCCTCTACCCATTCGACACTAGTTGTCCCAAACTCATGTTATACTCGACTAACAGAGGTACAAAGAATGGATGTAGGGGCTACCTAAATCCCCTTTTCAAAGAATCTCTGAAAATGACAAACTTCCATTCCCGAGCTATAACCATCCTATCTTCATGCTCAGGCGTTCTAACATCATGGCCCGATATTATTCCTCACTCCGTAGCAGTCGATACTGCTAGGTGCTCTTTAAATCTACATGATTGGTTGGGATATTTGAAAGGGATCGAGTTTTCCTGAGCTTGAAGCTGAGCATTAATAGGAACTGCTATGGGAATTATTGAGTATCCTAAGTCCTCAGGAGTGGTTCCTGACCCTGAGGATGACTGGTCACTATCACTACTCAGCATCTTATCCTAAGTTAAAATTTTTCTAAAGAAGCAACTTAAGTTCTTGAGCTTTTACCTTAAACTTGATCTCAGGATTGCCAAGAAACTTATTGAGAGTGAAAATATGAAAAATGAAAGGGAAATGAGGTATTTATGGCCTTCAATGAGGAAGGCAAAAGGTCGCCTCCTCAGCCATTAGATTAGGCTACGTGTCGACCATCTAGGGCACGCTATTTTTTACTGCCTTTTCTCATCCAGGGCCATGTAAGCCCTAGAGGATATGAACATCCCAGAGCATATGCTCGATTATTTGACACCAAGGACTCCGATGATACTGCACCTATCCTCGAATCTTAGCATGGTTGCACGGGGGCCACTGATATGGTCACACTGTTAGCTCGAAGACTTTAATCTTGAGCTTCAATACTTATTTACTGATAGAGGCCTCATCCTCGGGAAGCCATGTGGACCTCAAGTATGCTTGAGGACTTCCATTATTACTTTTATGGGATTTGGTGATAGTAGTCCTCAAGATAACACCTCGAGATACATATCCTCAAGGTTCTTCCCTTTGCCCAACATGCTATCTCGTTTAGATGTAGACGGACCTTACCTGATCAAAATTCTAAACTTATTTAAATATCTCAATCACAGACTCCTAAAATTGTAACATTCTGAGTTAGCTTTCCAATATAATTTGAATTGTTTTAATTAGATATCAAGAGATAGTGTTATGATGAACATACAGACCATTGCTCATACATCGCTCATCTGGAGCTTGAACGGCTTGGTTATCCAATGAACAGTAATATTTGATTTTCAAGCTGATTTTTTCATCTCAAACGCTACTTATTATAAATATACAGCTCGCGAGACGTCCAAAAGTGTGGTTGAACAATATTTTGATTATAGAGATCATTTATTGAAGATCCAACATTATTTGATTGATTTCTTGATTCAACCACAATATTATTTGTTCATTATTCAACTCATATATTGATCCAACTAGTAGAGCTTTGTTGTAAGTTAAGAGTTTGTTCTTTAAAAGTCAAATACTTATTCTAATATCTTTTGTATTAGTGTACTGATCAAATCCAAAAGATCATTTGATCAAACACCAAAACAAAACCCTACATTCGTCAATTAGCCTTCACAGTTCGAGAGTTTTGGGAAGCCTTGCTTGAAGTTCCAAAACTCGAGAATGAGGTTCGTTCTTGGTTATCTATGCATAGATAAAAGTAGCTCAGAGTTTTGAGAAATGCGGGAGTGCACAACCGAAGAAGTTCCTATGTGATTTACAAGCGAGGTGTCAGCTAATGTTTAACAATGTGCGAACTAATTGTAAGTTCACTTTTCTAATGAATTTTACTGGCATGTTTGCCCTAAGATTTTGATCATGAGTTAAGATTTTCTTCCGTGATCATATTTGAGGTTATTTATTTATTTTCTGCTGAATATTTGTGATTGTTTAATCATAGGAATTAATTGAATTAATTATCTTCATCATCTAGAAATAATTAATAAACGACTTGTTGTTTTTAATTGGTTTACTAAGAAGTGCTTAACTCTAATACACTGGTGACTAAGAGACTCTCTTCAAGTGGAGTGAAGCCAGTACGCGGCAAATGAATCCGGGAACACCCTTTCTATGCCACAGTATTTTTGGCTCTTGAGGGAGGGAAATGAGTATTTTGCCAAAAGGCGACGTTCGATGGAGAGAAGAAAATATCTCCCTATCACTTCAACCGGTTGATACAAATGGCATTGCGAATC
>CAIGRB010118917.1:0-21229 GCA_903798255.1 Fraxinus quadrangulata
GATGGGCTTCTGAAATCCAATGCAATAGTATCGGGTTCTGTTCACTTCTGTTGGATAAGAAAATAATCCTCTGAGAGTGTGCTTGCACTTTCTTCTAAAGTAATGACTGAGTTGTGATCCCTTAATCCTTAAATCAAGCCAAGTCTCTGGTGCCATGATGACTCTTGATTCCTTATAGCTTGCGAATTCCCTTACATAATCAGCTTCTTTTCCAATAATAGTCAAATAGAAGTTCCCCTTGAAGAATGGGTAGCTCTCTCCAACCAACAGCATTGCTTCCTTGTAGTTTTGAGTGAAAAGAACTAGATACTCCTCATCTGGTAATCCACAGTGCTTCAGAACTTTGTTTCGGGCTTGAATTTCAGGGATTGAGATGAAGTTCCCGAGGAAAGAGGATTTCTTAGTAAGGATAGTGAGCAATCTTGACGGCTCCAACTGTGCTTTCTCAAGATCAGGGAGGCTGCTTCCAGAGGAGGGTGTAAATGTTTCTCGGGAGACACCTCTGGGTGATTTTCTCGTGTCGTCTGGTTGGTGATCTGAGGACTTCTATTTGATGCAAAGATCATAAAGATAAGTCTTTTCTCCTCTTACTACAAGGGCATTCGAGTACTCGGGATATTTAGCTAGGACATATTGCATTTCAGTTGGGGTTATGGGTCTTGACCATTTGAGGTCAAGGCCATGGAGTGTTGATATAGCTTCTGCAATTATGTGTGCTGGAATTACTGTATTAGCTTTCTGTTTCATTTCAAACAATGACCAAACCAAAACAAAATTAGACATGCCTGTCTTGGGATAAAACATCAAAAGGGCCAGAAGTTTTGCTCTTACCTTAATTATTATCATGCTGCTTGGTCTGGTATTCTCTGTTGTTGATTTTGTAACAGAACTGAATAAAGATCTTCTCAGATCTTCCTTTGTTCCCTGGTTCATAGTTTAGAATGACTATTTTACGATTCTAACATAATAGGAAAATAGACGTTGTGTTTGTACTTTCATTCCTTGTGATGGAACTACAAGTTTATCAGTGTTCTGTCGTAGATTGATAAAAAGGATTCTAGATTTATAAGAACAACCTAGGAAGATAAGAGAATATTGGGCAAGAAGTGGGTGAAGAAAGAAGTTAGGTGCTCGACTTTTCGCTCAAGCATGTTCAATTACCAGAAGATACGACTCATTTTCCAATTGCCTCGGGAAGACAGACGTTCAAAAAGGTTCTAAGGGAATTGAAACTCATGTTAAAAGTATGAAACAAGTGGCAAGAAAGTGAAACACAGAATTGTGAAGCAGATGGATGTGCTGATAGACCATATGTTTTTCTTGTAGAGTTGGTGTACTAAAAGATGACAAAGTTGCGAAGTAACATAGGAAAAGATGAAAGAGTAGACAAGCAGAGTCTAATGCCAACAAATTGTTGCTTTTTTTATGAGGGTCAATGTAAAAAGATGAGAAAAAGGCATCAAAGTTGGAAAGTAGATGGTATGATTACGTATGTAAATATTATATTGTATTAGGTAAAACATAATTTAGACCGCCGATTAGAGGATTGATTAAAAATTTCAATACTAAAATATGTGGCATTAGAAAGCTACAATTGGGCATTTAATTTAAAATGTTTACTAGAAAGTGATTGGTAGAAGAGCTTTTGAGATAGGGGACCTACAACGATTTGAGTCTCGTGACTGGTAGATATTTTAAGTATTGTTTACTTTGGGAGGACGTTTGCCCTTTTATACCTCATGATTTTCTGTTGTGTTTTCTAGGAATCGAACACAAGACTTCTACCTTACAAAAAGACTTAAATTGAACCTCGGTATCAATTGGATAACTAAACTCTCTTACAAGGCAGACTTTGGGAGGACGTTTGCCCTTTTATACCTCATGATTTTCTGTTGTGTTTTCTAGGAATCGAACACAAGACTTCTACCTTACAAAAGACTTAAATTGAACCTCGGTATCAATTGGATAACTAAACTCTCTTACAAGGCAGATGTCTTGAGTTCGAATTTTAGGATACGCGGTAGAAAGTCACGAGGGATAAGAGGGCAAAAACCTTTCTAAAGAAAACAGTACGTAAGCGAACAATCAGACAGAAGACTCGGATCGTTATAGAACCAAATTGAGGTCCTAAATTACTTAGAAAATTGGTGGGGGGATGTAACTAATCGGCATCGAACTAGAATAAATGTTCCAATAAATCTTTTCTTTAATAAATTTAAGGTTGCTTATGTGCATGTTTGACCTCTCCTCTGTTAAAAGTGGAAAAGTGAGTTCACTTTTAATGGCGGTCAGATACGTATTTCATCAATCTTCTCATCACTCGTTGTATTTGTAAGAAGATACAAAGCAATTACATAAGAAAAAAATTAAGTAAAATCATGATCTTATGATTTATTTATTATTAATTAGATCATTAAAATTTTTCTTCGAAAATTTGATGTTAACACGTCATGGACATCCCACATTTCTATGTTCTATGAGCTTGTATGTAACTATTGAGTTATACATAAAAAAGTATTTTAAAACATTTTTAAAAAAGGTATACGTTGAGGCTCGAACCCCGGATCTGTGATGTGCTCCCATAAATTGGTTAAAGTCGTGTTTTACTAAATGACATTTCTTTTAATATTGCACTTCTCTTCTGATGGTGACACGTGGTTTTTTGCTGGCCATTGGATCCGTGGTTTGTTGGTGTGTGATATATATGCCATTTTTGCAGATATTTTATTCACTTGGTCTCTGGCTTTTGAGCTGCCTCGTTCTTCTAGGTTTTTCTGAGAGTCTTTCCCTTTTCTTGTAAACTAGGGTTTGAGATTTTCGTGTTTTTCATCCCTTATGATGAACCTGTAAACTGAGATTTTTCAGTGTTTTAGCCACTGTAATCTGTTGTCTGTATGATGACTGTGAGAATAAAGGGTTTCTTGCAGTCTTGTAGTGTAGTAGGCTGTTGAAGGCTATCTTTTGTGCTTCTTTCGTTCGATCAGCAGTTTGCTGTTTAGAGATAAGTGCTTTTGTGCATTTCCCTTGTATTTGAAGAACGATCTGTAGTATTGTTGACATTTTGGGCTTGTTAGTGCAACCGAGCGTTTATCCATTTTTTGATGCTCAACGGGGGATGTAGGCGTTAGATTTGGTCGTTGAACCTCCGGAGCTTAGGCCGAAATAAATTTTATGTTCAATCTTTTAATTTTCTGCAACTTTACTTTCTGTTTGTGATTGATTCTTTTAGATCGTGTTTTAATATCGTATGACTTGGGCCTTTTCAGTGGTATCAGAGCCTGGATTGAAAGAACAAATTGCCTAGATCTTCGCAGAAAGGGTTCGATCTATTGTAGATCAAAATTTTTGGAACTGCTAAAAAGCACGTTAAAGAAAACGAGTTTCTTGCTAACTCGCTGGGTGAGATCTTTTTCATTTCTGTACGAGCTTTAAATTTTTTAGGGGTTTCTTGATCATACCCTTAATTTTTCAGAACACCGTTGAAACCCCATTAAGAGTAATCTTTGTCCAGTAGCTCCTGCGAGGCTCCTGAAATCTGAGATAAATCAAGTTTGGGTGTGTTCTTGAAGAATCTTGATGTGAAACATAGCTTGTGATCCCTGTTGCGTTCTTTAATTGAGTTTGCCTTGTATGTTTCATTGGTCTTTTGATTGAAACTTGAAATCTTGTATTACTAAGTGTGTTACTGTGATTTCTTGAGTTGCTGTAATTGTTGTAAGTCTTTTATTGTGATTTTTATTATCTTGAATCCCTACTTGTGCACCATACTTGTTTTCGAATATGGCTTCTGCTAAGTTTGAAGTTCCACAATTTGATGGTAAATGTGATTTTAATATANCTGCAGACTTACTTCCTGCTAAGAAAATTGAACTTGAAGAGGTTGCATGGAGTACTATTTTCTTGTACTTATTTGATAATGTTGTAAGAGAAATTGGTGAAACCAAGTCTGCTTCTGATCTGTGGGCTAAACTCGAAGCCAAATACGTGACTAAGATTATCCCTAACAAATGTTTTCTGTTGAAACAACTCTTTTCTTTTAAAATGGACCATTTTGTTAACTTGGATGAAAACTTAAACAGGTTTACTAAATTGACCATTGACTTAGCCAACTGTGATGAAAAACTTTCAAAAGATCAGTTGGCTGTAGTTTTGTTAAACTCCATTAGTGACAAATATAGAGACATCAAGGTTGCTCTTGAATATGGCAGGGCTCAGATCACTACTGATGATATTATTAGTGCTTTAAGAAATAAGGCCCTTGAAATTAAGTCTGAGACTAGGAGTCATAATGGAGAAAACCTGCTTGCTAAAGGTAAAGGGTTTAGTAAACCTAATTTCTACACTAATTCTCTGAATGAGAACATGACTAAATGAAATGACAAGAATAAATCCAAGAATAAGGCAAAAGATAAGAAATGTTTTCATTGTGGTAAAATGAGTCATTTTATTAAAGATTGTTACAAGAAAAAGAATGAAGCAAAAGATAAAAGCTTCACTGATGGGAATGCTGTCTTAGTCTATAATAAGATTGATCCTGAAGATGGTTTAGTCCTTGTTCATAATGAGAAGAAGCTGAGTGAAGAGTGGATTCTAGACTCTGGTTGTTCCTTTCATATGTGTCCAAATAAAAATTATTTTCTTAATTTTGAAACCACATCAGGGGACAGGTAATAATGGAAAACAATATGACTTGTAAAGTAAAAAGAATGTGAACTATTAAATTGCTTCTTGAGAATGGCAATGTACACTTCTTAAAAGGAACCAGATATGTGCCTGAATTAAAGAGAAACCTGGTGTCTCTAGGCATGTTGGATGACATGGAGTTCAACATAAAATTGGGTCAATGACATATTGAAATTCTTAAGGGCTCTGATTTAATCATAAGCACCCCTAAGAGACATGATCTTTATTTCTTGAATGCAAAACCTTTACTTGGTTGAAGTGCTGCTGCATTATCTGACAATTGTACTTTAGCTAAACTATGGCATGAAAGACTTGGCCACATTGGCAATAAAAGTTTAAAGTCTTTACAAAATAAAGGAGTTTTTTGAAAAACAAAACATTGGTGATTTTGGTTCATGTGAACAATGTGTTATTGGCAAGCAAGTTAAATTATTTTTCTTACCTGAAACTCATAAATCCAAACAAATACTTGAATGTCTGCATGCTGATCTGTGAGGTCCTGCCTCTTTGTCTACCTTAACTGATTTTAGATATTATCTTTTGATCATTGATGATTTTTCTAGAAAAATTTGGATTTTCTTATTAAAATCAAAAGATGAATTTTTTTTCTATCTTCAAGGATTGGAAAACACAAATAGAAAATCAATCTGATCATAAGATAAAGACTTTAAGAACATATAATGGTTTGAAGTTTTGCAATTATGAGTTTGACAATTTCTGTAAAGAATATGACATTTTAAGACATAAAACAGTTGTTTATACACCTCAACAAAATGGCATAGCTGAAAGAATGAATATGACTTTATTAAATAAAGTGAGATGTATGCTTTTGAGTTCTGGTTTGCCTAAACTGTTCTGGGGTGAGGTTGTAAAAACTGCTGCATATCTTGTGAATAGAACACCTACTAGTGCTTTAAATTTTGATGTACTTGAAACTGTATGGTCTAAAAAATCCGTTGATTATTCTCATTTGAAAATATTTGGCTGTGCTGCATATACTCATCAAAATATTGGAAGGTGATTGTTAGAAGAGATGTTATTTTCAATGAATCTATTATGCCATGTTTAGAAGGAAAGGAAAATAATTTGAATGAAAAGAATGTTCAAATTGAGGTGGAGTCTCCATTAGTTGATAATGGAACACCTGCACCACATGTACTTGCTGTTGATGATTCTGATCTTGATGATAATAATCTGCCTGTTGAAATTGATAATATTTCCGAGTTTGAAGACCTAGCTGATTTACCTACTCTACCTCTTGATGAATATCAACTTACAAGAGATAGAGAAATGAGGCAGATTAGACCACCTGCAAGGTTTGATAATGATGATTTTGTTTCATTATTTACTTATCAAGATAAATCTGAAAATGAACCTGACTCCTATGATGATGCTATAAATTGTAAATATTCTATGTCTTGGAAAGCTGCTATGGATGATGAAATGAATTCACTTCTTAAAAATAAAACCTGGGAATTGGTTAAAATACCTAAAGACCAAAAGCTAATTGATTGCAAGTGGATCTTTAAGATAAAAGAAGGTGAATGGAGGAATAATAGTGTAAGGTATAAAGCTAGATTGGTAGCTAAAGGTTTTACACAAGAGGAAGGTGTTGATTATACTGAAATATTTTCTTTTGTTGTTAAACATACCATCATTAGATGCATACTTGCTCTTGTTGTTTAATTTAGATGGGAATTTGATCAATTAGATGTTAAAACTGCTTTTCTCTATGGTGATTTAGATGAAAAGATATACATGAGACATCCTATTGGTTTTGTTAAGGGTAATCTTGAAAATGTTGTTTGCTTGTTACAGAAATCACTTTATGGGCTTAAACAAGCCCCAAGGCAGTGGTATAAAAGGTTTGATACCTTTGTTTTGAAACATGATTTTCAAAGGAGTAATTATGATGTGTGTATGTACTATAAAGGTAATGGAGGTAAGAGTTCTCTGTATTTAGTACTTTATGTTGATTACACGTTAAGTTGCAATAAATCTGAAATTGATGATATCAAATGTATGTTGAAATCTGAATTTGATATGAAGGATCTTGGTCAAACTAAAAAGATCCTTGGCATGCAAATATTGAGAAATAGAGATAAGGATATGTTAGTTTTGCATCAACATGATTATGTGGTTAAACTTTTGAAAAGATTTAACATGCTTGACTATAAACTTGTTACACTGTCTCTTTCTAATCATTTTAAACTGTCGTCTGAATTCTGTCCTAAAACTGATGAAGGATTTGCTAGGATGTCAAAAGTTCCATATGCAAATGTTATTGGTTCAGTGATATATCTTATGGTTTGTACCAGACCTGGCCTTGCACATAGTATTAATATACTTAGTAGGTTTATGAGCAATCCTGGTGAAGAACATTGGAATGCATTAAAATGGCTTTTAAGATACCTTAAAGGTACTCTAAATTTAGGACTTGTGTTTAAATTTGATAAAAGAGGAATTATGTTGAAAGGGTTTACTGATTCTGATTTTGTTGGGGAGTCTACATCTGCTTATTTCTTTACTTTGTGTGATACTGCTATAAGCTGGAAATCCCAATTACAAAAAGTTGTTGCTCTATCTTCAACTGAAACATAATATATTGCTGCTTCAGATGTTGTTAAAGAAGGAATATGGCTTAGTAGATTGCTGAATGAACTTAGTTTTATTGACGAAAATGCAATTCTATATTCTGATTACCAAAGTGCCATACAATTGAATAAAAATCTCATGTTTCATGATAGGACTAAGTATATAGACATTAAATATCATTTTAATAAAGATGTCATATCAAAAGGAATTAAGAAGATTGGTACTTGAAGCAAATGAAAATTATGTGATATTTTCCTCCTGGCTACACTGGTTAAGCCCAATTTCTGGTAGCAATATGGAGATTTTTTAGGCTCGAACCCCGGATCTATGATGTGCTTCCATAAATTGGTTAAAGTTGTGTTTTACTGAATGACGTTTCTTTTAGTATTGCACTTCTCTTCTGATGGTGACACGTGGTTCTTTGCCGGCTATTGGATCTGTGGTTTGTTGGTGTGTGATATATATACCACTTTGGCAGATATTTTATTCACTTGGTCTCTGACTTTTGAGCTGCCTCGTTCTTCTAGGTTCTTCTGAGAGTCTTTCCCTTTCTTGTAAACTAGGGTTTGAGATCTTCATGTTCTTCATCCCTTATGATGAACCTGTAAACTGAGATCTTTCAATGTTTTAGCCTTTGTAATCTGTTGTCCGTGTGATAGCCGTGAGAATAAAGGGTTTCTTGCAGTCTTGTAGTGTAGTAGGCTGTTGAAGGCTATCTTTTGTGATTCCTTCGTTCGATCAGCAGTTTGGTGTTTAGAGATAAGTGCTTTTGTGCATTTCTCTTATATTTGAAGAACGATCTGTAATATTGTTGTCATTTTGGGCTTGTTAGTGCAATCGAGCGTTTATCCATTTTTGGATGTTCAACGGAGGATGTAAGCGTTAGATTTGGTCGTCGAACCTCCGGAGCTTAGGCCGAAATAAATTTTGTGTTCAATCTTTTAATTTTTTACAACTTTACTTTCTGTTTGTGATTGATTCTTTTAGATCTTATTTTAATATCGTGTGACTTGGGCCTTTTCAGTATATTATCAAATAAAATAGGCTCAGTAAGTAATCTGGAATTTAAGGTTGATTATTATCATTAATGGCTATCAAAATTTTAAAAAAAATGCATAGAGAAAATCAGATTATCAAAAATCGGATTCAATGTTTTCATCTTATGTTCTAAATGAAGAATTCAACCTTGAAATCAAGTCATAATTCTTGCTCGAAGTCACAATTCAAAGAGACCTGAAGCCACCAAATAGTGTCACATATTTATAAATGGTTGTAATCGACATATAATTTTATAAGTCACAATTACATAAAGCAGTATGTTGAGTCATATAATGTATTACAAATATTTAGGTCACAATCACATAACATTATAGTTCACAGTCACACAACATATTAACAACCTTCATACGAAATGACAATTTTTCAAAGACACACGTTTGAAGCCACATTCTTCAATTGATCGTGCATACTTGAAACTATAGATGTAAAACTGACGCCAAAAAATTGTGATAAATTATTCTGGAGAAACTGTAGATAAGAAGGAAACAATTATTCTAATGAAATCACGTTAAGAATTTGTAGCCATTTTTTTCATCTATTCAGGTAATAATGCCATGGAAGATTGAGATTCTATTTTCTATTTTAGAATTTGTGAGAATGTTGGGGAAGAAGTTAACCTATTTCTTTTTAATGTATATGTAATTTGGGAAAATTGATGTGAGATGATTGTAATTTATACTCTAGAGTTGGTGCAAAAATATCCTTCGTATCGAGATAGACCATCCTACTTCAGTTTAAGTAACACTTTTTAAACGACATAAATGTATTAGTCTAAAATTTAAATAATTAAAATATTACAAAGTTCGTAAATTCTAAAATAAATTTAAGAGAAAATTGAAATATTGCATGAGACAACTAATTGCAGCAGATTGTTGTTAAGAATTCCAATCAACAAAAAGACCATGCATCCAAAATTCATTCGAATGTCATTGAAACTTTTGTTAGCTAATTTCATAAATATAAACAACTAACCGGAAGAGCAATAGCTTTTAGATTCAAAGTCCTCACGTAATGAAAAGATGTAAATTTTTTGAAGAGAGAAGATAATATATACTCTGCATATAATTTCAAACATTTTTTCAACTACAAAATCGAAACCAAATATTTTTTTTAATAGGTTTGGCGCGATTCATTGACGAGTCCATTAATCCCAACTAAAAATTTTATTACCATGATTTTTGTTCGATTTGACAAATTCAACTCTAAAATCAGCTTAGATCCTGTTTGTTTGCCATCTTGTTTCTCATTTTTAGAAGAAATTAGACTGTTGATGGGCATCACCTGACACTTACCTTCTTTTTTTTTTTTTTTACTGGCCCTCACATTGTTGGTGAGTCGCAAGCTTCCAAAGTAAAAAAGACTATTATAATATGGAAAAAATGGGAAAAGAACAAGCACTTAGTCTCCAAACTTTGCATGGTGAGATTTTCCTCTTATACTCAACTTAATTGACCTAAAGTTAAGGGAAAATCATCTATACCTTTATCCCATTCATGTTTTCAGCTTTCGAAAACGAGCATTAGGATCCATGTTGAATTGTGCATTTAAGTACCAAAATGACGACTATTACATCATTTTATTAAATTAAATATAACAAAAAATATTATCTTCGCCAACCTATCTTACTTCCTCAGCATCAATAACCTCTCAATCGATCACATTGACCAAAATCGCCGTCATGAAACCACCTAATATCTAGCTTCAAGTTGTGTGATTACAAGATGGGGAACTATACTAGTAAGACGATTGAACCAAATCTATTATTTTGAGAAGTTTCTGTTTTTTCAACTAGTTAAATTCGAAATCAAAATTGTTTTGTTCGAGTTCATAAATGGGAAATGCATTTTACAGTTGCGACTTCAAAATTGTACTATTAGAACACACGTAGTCAAAGCATTATGCCATGTATGAAGTTCTGTTTAAAAATGGACGACAAACTAGCTTGACGGTATAATTGAAACAAAATTCATAGTTTAGCGACTTAAATGAAATAATTTAAATTGCATGCTTAATATGAAATTTTTTATAAACTTCAACAGTTATGGTTGACACCCCTTTTGACGGACACACTCACATTGGGGGCTACCATTTCTTAATGCATTTTTATTGCACATGGACCCCACATGGGTTTCACCCTCCACGTGAGTGTATCTCAAGAAATGTCTAAAACCTCTACTGACAAACAAGCCTAAATGTTTCAAAACAATCTTGCTATGTTTCCAAAGGGGTTGACACCCCTTCTAACCGACACGAGCAAAATCATGTCTAGAAATTGATTTCATAGAAGTTTTACATATACTCACATGGGTGGGCTCCATGCGGAACCCATGGTATTAATGAATTGCCAAAAAAATTCCACCCTCCTCCCATTGTGAGATATTGGTGGGGTTCTGTGAATTCACATTGGGAGGATCGTTATTTTTTAATGCATTTTTATTGCGCATGAACCCCACGTGGATCTCACTCTCCACGTGAGGGTATGTTAAGGAAAGTGTCAAACCTATTTTGGCAAACAAGCTTTAAAAAGCTTAGGATTGTTATCTTTGTGTTTGTTTTGAGTTTTGAATTTATTTTGAATTTTGTATTTTGAGTGTCCATTTTGAGATTGTTGAAAATGTGTTCTTTTTAACATTTTGAAAATACTCAAAACGCAATGTGTTCTTTTTAACATTTTGAAAATACAAAAAAAATCAATTTTGAAAATTTTGGCTTGATCTGAAAACACACAAAGTTTTCTTTGTAAATTTTTAACTTGTTTCTAAAAACGCGTTTTCGAAAATAAAAGAGAGAACGTGTTTTCACTGTTTTGAAAAATTGAAAATAAAAAACGATTTGAAAATGATAAAGAGAATCGACCTTAATTCCCGTAAAACAATCTTGCTACGTGGTTAGAAGGGTTGACATGCCCTCTGTGGCATAACTCAGTGGTGCAAATGATATGAGTGAGGTAATCTCAGTTAAGCTGCAGTCGCAGTGTGAATGTTCGATTATTGCCTTTTATAAAGTAGGAAATTAGACTTTTTGTGAACACCAATATGAAAGCTCTTGTACCCTGATCTATCGAGATATATTCTGTGATTTACTTCCTCCATAATACTTTATGAGTGGAGCGGTGGTGGACCCTAAAAATTGGGTTCAACCCTTTTAGAAGGGGTTGACACTCTTTATGACCTATGCAATCACAATGGCCTGCCATTTAATGCATTTTTATCGTACATGGACCCACATGGGTCCCACCTTCCATGTAACCTCCTACTATATACTCCGCTTGTCACCTCTCAAAAGCAGAGCCATTTCTGGGTACATTCTCAACCTTTTTCCCCAATTCCCTCCACAAAATGGAAAACAACCCGCACCAAACGGCGGCGCCGGCGTCACAACAGGCGGTGTACCCATCACAGCCACCGTACCCGCAACTCCTACAGCAGCAGCAGCAGCAGCAACTGCAGATGTTCTGGACCTATCAGCGTCAAGAGATCGAGCAGGCGAACGATTTCAGGAACCATCAGCTGCCTTTGGCCCGCATTAAGAAGATAATGAAAGCGGACGAGGATGTTCGCATGATCTCTGCAGAGGCCCCGATCCTCTTCGCCAAGGCTTGCGAGATGTTCATTCTCGAGCTCACTATCCGATCCTGGCTCCACGCGGAGGAGAATAAGCGGAGGACCCTCCAGAAGAACGACATTGCTGCAGCTATCACACGTACGGATATATTCGATTTTCTGGTGGATATTGTCCCCAGGGACGAGATCAAGGAAGAGGCCGCATCACTGGGGGCGATTTTGGGCCCTCCAATGGTGGCGAGCGGAGTGACAGGGGTGCCCTACTATTACCCGCCCATGGGACAGCCCATGATGGGGCAGCCTGCAATGCCCGGGATGGATCCGGGGATGTATCTGCAGGCCCCGCCTCCTCCGCCCTCCCAGGCGTGGCAGTCTGTGTGGCAGACCGCGCCAGATGATGGGTCCTACGCCAGTGGTGGTGGTGCAAACAGTAATCAAGCAAACCTGGATGGTCAAGAGTAAGATTGTCCTTTTACAGTTTGTTTCGTTTTCTATTTTAAAGAATGAAACTTTGCACAGATCTAGTGACTTAGGTTTCAAGTAATTCTAATGAAAATGTGGTTCTTTCAAATTGGTTGTGGAAGTTGATATTCTGAGGACTACAATTGGTGTTGTACATCATGTTTCAGAACATCCGAACGTGTACCTTGGTCTTGGGTAAGATCTCATTCTAGGATGTATTCCAGCAACCTTTTCCAGGCTCATGTCTGGAGATAATGTGCTTCTCTTGTCGTTAGTCTTTGATAGAGTTCCCATATGATATGAATCATCGTAGGCTAGCTACATGAAAATGTGTTTTTGCAGATCATGTCCATTGATTGCAGTGGTTGAGTTTTCTTAGCCTTGCACAACCTTGAAAACTGGTCCTTGTACTAAAAATATATGTGCAATTGACGAAGTGAGAAGAATAGAATGTACCTGACATTCTGACTAAATTATACTTGTCTCAGTAAATCAAAATCTCTGAGAATGTCTAAATCGTTTGCATATAGAATCACGTAAACTGGAAATACATGATACATATGGCAGAGAAAGCAAGAAAAAATCTATCTAAATGGAAAAGATAGATGCAGATGTATACATGCAGAGATGGGAGAGACAGAGAGGGAAGATAGTTGTAAAACATATAGAAAATGTTTCTTTCATGACTGGTGTGTTTAATGAGAAGTTAATGATGATAGATTTTTCCAGAAAGCGTGGTCCTAAATTAAAATTGTAAGGAAAGAATCCCTAGTTATTTGCCATTAATTAGTAAAGCCCAAAATGTATAATGTTTTCTTTGGTTTGTTAACATGGAATATAGAATGAAACCTTCTGACTTTTTGTTTTAATCGGTAAGCATCGGAATTCGGATAATGAACTTCTAGGTTTGTTGGGTTTTTTGGTTGAAATTTCTGGATTGCAAGTTTAACTCTATCTCATGTCTTCTCTTCACCATTCTTATTTTGATGATGATTCCCTTATCTTTTCGTGTCTTGTAGATGTTGGTCTAAAGAACACTAGCTTTTAGGTGTCAAAATTCGTCAAGTCTATTTTTCGGCATAGTTTGTTTCATGTTATTGCGCAAAGCTGACGCATGTATGTTAATGGGAATAGAGATGTGTGATTATTCTTATTTAAGTTGTGTTCATTAGATGGCTTGAGTTTCTGCAAAACATGGATGATGTAATAGAGCGATCTGGTTTTAGTCACTTATAGGGCATAAATCTTTTACTATATATTAATGGTCATCATAGCTTCTAAGTGGTAAACCAGTTGCCAATGAGGAAAGGGATCTATTAATTCTCTTCATTCCTTAAATGGAAGAACTTTTAAATTAAGTGGAATGCTAGCAAGATCTGACAGAATTAAACTAACACTTACATCCCATGTATAGTAAGCCACTCTCCATGTAGGGAACTCAGGAAATAAAGTAAAAAAAAAATTCCTCTGATTTTTAGGAGGAGATTTCAGCTATTAAACATCTTCCCTCAAAACAAACCTTAATAATCACTAAAGGGAATCTGTTGTGGAAAAGGGTGGTGTTCTTAATTCCTGACAGGAGATTTCCTAGTAATTGTCGATTATCTCAGGATGTCTCAGCTAAGAGCAGTTGGCTATAAACGCAACTCCGAAAAATCCGACTATACAGCTGTTCTAGTATACAAACCCTTGATCAAAGCCCAAACCATGCAATTAGTTGCATAAAATACAGAGAATTAAATCCTGCAAGTTAAGGAATCTTGTCAGTTTTTGCAAGCAGGGGCGAAGAAATTTGTTGTTATGCACTCGATTCATACAACAAGGATCTCACCCAAGCCTTAGGGTGGAAAGTTACTGTGGAGGTTCTGGTCTACCATCTTTGATAACAATTTAGGTTGCCGACAATATTGACTTTCCTTTATTTGTTACTATTTTCTTCACTCTATCACTTTCATTAGCCTCGCCATTATTCCCAGCTCTTTTTGTTGAAGGCGAGATGTATCATATCCTATTATATGCTTATTAGATTAGTCTTGCACATATGTTTCAGGACTGGTGTTTTTAGTGAATAACTTCATTCAGCTTCAGACAATCATTATCTCTCGCATATATATTGAAGATTCTTCAATAGAATTTAGTCATTCTCTAATGTTGTATGGTTTGCGTAGGCAACATTTGAATGCAAATATGTTATTACCAATTCTGCATTTTTATCCATTTTTCTTTGCGTATTTTTTTTCAGTTTATTCTTTTTCCCTGTTAAGCAAAATGTTTTTGAGGTGCATACAATTTATGGAGGGTGTAATAGTCCGAATTGACCTTGTTGAGAAGTTCAAAATGTAGATGTTGACATTGCTTTACTCTCGTTTCATGCAGTTGAAACAACTCATATGCCGACTGAACACCGAGTGGCGACAACAAGAGGTCGCTGATTTGCTGATGTTGCATGGAATTTTACTTTTTCAAATATTAATGTACTTTATTGCAAATATTCATGGATATTTGCATTAATGTGCCGACTTTTTTGTTTGTAGATATTTGTATAAAATTTGATTCTGTTACTCTGGTTTATGGTATAATTTAACATGCGAAGTTCTTGTTTCAGTGTTATATTCATGTGTTTTATGAGATGCACACAAATCTTATGAGATTTTCAATTAACCATAAATTGTGCTTTAAGAATTTAAGTCCTTTTGTATTCTTTAGTCGTAGTGAAATAAACCACTAGTGGCAGCAGTAAATTCAATGCGGAAGTGATAAGAAGATGAAGAGAAGTTACATCCACACTCTTTATTGAATATGTGAGATAATTTTGTTAGTTTTGGTAGGATAACACCCATTTAGCCATCACCAGTAAGCTACTTTTAGTCATCTTAATTAATCTTCTGAAATAATTAATGAAGACTCGCCTGAGCTGGCCGAACCCATTACTGATACTTCCTTTTCAGAATACCGGAGTGCCCGGGGATACCAAGACCTTTGCACTGGTAGGTACAATGCAGATAGAAGAACATTATCAACAATATAATACCTTATACATGTTCGAATGTTTCATTGGTACACCCATAACAAGCATCTTTATTCTATACTGAACCAAAACAATGTAAGGAAAATACTTTTTGTACATAACTATTTACATAATGATGATGTGTCAAAATACAAGTGGGAAGTTATTTGATTGATGAGATTTTGATCTAATTAAATTTCGTCACATCATTTGTTGGTAAATTATTATGTAAGTTATTATGTACATGTAGAACAACTGAAAAGTAAATACACAGCATGCCCGGAAATTTCCTGATGAAAGAATGTCCCATGCTTAGATCCATCTATACCTCAAACAATAGAGAGAAATTGTTGTTTTAAGTAGAAAAAAAGTCTATATAAGGAGTATGACTGAAGTTTAGTAGTATTCAAAAAAAGAAACTAGTAGATAAGTAATAATTAAAGTAAAACTTATTTAAGTTCGGAAACAAGAAGAAATTTGGAATTGTTACTAGTGTCCTTTCTAGCCGCTCATTCCATCTATGTCTTCATATTCCGAAATTCCTTGGGAAGTCAAATTAATGCAATCACATCACACTATGTTCATTTTAGTCTATCCCAACCATACTAATAACCAAGATGAAATTCTTCTGTTTCAGGAACTGTAAATCTTGTGAAAATCCAACTGTTCCATAGAACATAAAATTAAAACATCCAAAATGAAGACAAATTTGTCTGCTAGAGAAAATTAGTATGCTTGCGACAAAATAGAATTTTGTACGTTAACCATGAAAACCAAATTCAGAATATTATTCATTTAGTAGGAGAAAAATACATTCAGAAGCTCGACCAAAATCTACTTCGCGCCATCCAACTCAGCACCAATGCCCCACTGGTTTAGCTTTTCGAGGATTTCTGTCTTAGCCCTTCCCATCAGCAGGGTACGAAGTTCAGATTTAGAAAACTCCTTCCTGCTTGTGGACTTGTCACTAGCAGAATTAACTCTTTCAGCTCCCAAATTGCCCTTCAGATTCCCAGAGGAAATTGTTCGGGTCGCCCTGCTCCCTGCTGTCATTTGGTTTCTGTCTTTGGTACTTTTTGACTGCCCATCTGTGCGCCTCTTTTTGATTGCCTTCTCTGAAGCTGAGGGAAAATCAGTTTTATCTGGCGTAATGGTATTCTTTTGCAATGCCTCCTCACTCCCTGCCATAGCTACTGTCTTCATGCCATCCTTTAAAGTTTCACCTGCAGGCTGGATCAGTGGTGTAGTTGGAGTGGCTCTGGAAGGTGTAAATGTAGCACTTCTGGAACCCCCTGATCCAGCGAGCATACCTTGTCGCTGTTGCTGGAGGACCGACCAAGGACCAGGTGTGCTGCGAATCTTCCCAGATGAAGGGGCAGGCTTCTCGGTTGCCAAAAAGGGCAGCTGACAGTTGGGACAAACAAGATTTTGATTCAGATACTTCTTGAGGTACTCGTACTGCATCCCACAACCATTGCAAGATGACCAAAAAGTTTCTGGTCTTGATGGAGGAGGACTAGGGACTGGCTGAGAACTAGTAGCCTCTTTGTTACTTTCCATTTTTCAAATGATTGTATTCGCCTTTGTAAACCTAGTACATCAGTAGAAATAAGTTTAGTTTTATGCATCTAAACTAGAAATAATGATAAAGCAACAACCATGATGCACTAATCGTTCTGAACAAATATTTGGTATTCAATTTATCATAAAAAAACATCTAAATGTCTTCTGTAAGTACTGGAAAACAAGGTAGTTAAAAGAAGCAAACAAAGTTCGCAATCCAGTTACCAGCAAAGGATCTTACTGAAAGGCACCACAAAAAGTATTGTTAGCATAACCTGTAAAGTTAGAAAACATAAAAGATTAACGATATTCTTCACACACATTTCAATAGAACAGACGCGGGCAGAAACTTTTGAGGACAATATCAGAGAAACAACTTAATCTGTCATAAGTTAGTTTTTTTAAAAGGAAATCCAATAGGCTGAATATCATATATATGCTCAAGTTTACATAAAATTCAACTCATCAAAAGATGAGTCTACATGACCGTCCTGGTCCAAATGGAAGGAACAAAACAAAAGATCTCACTAAATTGCTACTACCATGCTTAAGGAAATTATATAAATCAAGAAGTCAGTGAAGCGAATAATAATCTTCAGTACGTAATTGC
This sequence comes from Fraxinus quadrangulata, assembly GCA_903798255.1. Classification (NCBI taxonomy): domain Eukaryota; kingdom Viridiplantae; phylum Streptophyta; class Magnoliopsida; order Lamiales; family Oleaceae; genus Fraxinus; species Fraxinus quadrangulata. The sequence goes on from CAIGRB010118917.1 coordinate 17,543, forward strand.
ATACACGTGCATGCATATGTGAGTAGTTACCTATAGTTATTCGATCAGCTATTTTCATCACGGACACACATCTACATGAGCGTAACTTTAAATAACGGAAGCATTAAAGGCATTAACATAAACCGACAAAATACTACCTTTTCACGAAATCTTAACTAGTAAGATCCATAGAATTGAAGAGTCTTTGTAGACTGATTCCATACAAATCTGAAAAGACAAAAATGGTTGGTTTTTTTTTTTATTATTATTTGGGTTGACACAATTTCCATTTTTGTGTTCTATAAATCTTGACGTAATCCATAGCTTGTTTCATTAATTAATTTTAATTGGATTTTGATTAATGTTTCCATCATAAAGAAGTTATCTAAGCAACATGAAAGGAAACAACAAGAAACGAAAAAATAAAATAAAACCCATGCCAAACCGGCATCAAAACTTCATGCAAACCTGTCTCCAGTTGCGAAGGTCTTTCTACCCTAACACAATGGAAAACAAAAACAATATCCTTTAAATAATTCAAACAATATCAGAAGTCCTTGAAGTTTTAATGAAAGAGTCCAATCTTCAGTCATAGTGGAAACTTAATTCATTTCTCTTTTAATACTGCAAGGAAAAATTCAGATTCAACGAAACTTCATAAGGACCTCGGCAGTATCCTCTTTCCTTGAAAAAAAATCATATCAAATCCATTCCAATTAATTCAAACAAAAGTAAAAGAAACACACATCAAATAATTTACTCACACCCAGTGATTCATACCTCGTATTTCAAGCAAGCATAAAAGATGCCGATCCTCAATGGTGGAAACGATCTCTAAAATAAATATGAAGCTGTGAATTTTCTTTACCTATCTGCTTATTTCTGAGGAGCATTGATGAGGCTACCAATTTATAGAGTAGAGATTATGTGCCATTTGGATGGATTCATCAAAATTACTTCACAGATTTCATCAGATTTTTGGATAGCACTAGTCTTTGTAATCTGGTCATGATCACCAGAATCAGAGTTTATTACATATTATTTACTGAATTTGAGAAAGTCGTTTGAGGTTAACGAGGGCTGTATCTGACGATGCATTGTGTGTCCCGTGACACGTCTCAGCTCTCGTCACAAAGGCTGGGATTGTTGGAAGCAGTCGTTTTTTATCTCAAAAACTGTCTGAAGGGTGTGTAATCCTAGTACAAGATAAATAATGGTTTTTTCATAGAATTTCACCTTTATGTTTTAATAACTCCATTATTCAATTCATTACTAAAGAAGTCTACATGATTTATGGTCCAAACTGAACAAAACAAAAGGAAAAGAAATGACAGACTCCTGAAGAAGAGGATCTGAATTAGCCGAAAGCCTAAATCAAGATTAGAAAAATATATACTACCATGCGTTATAAAAATACAAATACAGAAGTCAATGAAACCTATAATACACGATAGTAATTATATACATACGTGCATGCATAGATAAGTAGTAGCGCGTGCTAATGATTGTTTTGTCATTATGTGTTTTCCTTCCGAAAATCCTAGATATTAAATTATATTCTCTTTTTTCGAGACAAATCGCAATTTTATCAAATTCATTCTTATTTTAAGCAAAATAATCCAAATTTTAGTGATTTTTTATGCAACTCGGTTTCACAAAAAATTTCCTGTTATGCTAATATCAAGCTTATTTATTATCTTCTCTTATCTTCTCATTTTTCAAATCATTTTTACTTTTTTTTAATGGAATCGATGATTCTACTATCAACACAGATTATATGAATTATGCATGGATTCATCAAAAATAACTTTGCTGATTACATTGGATATTGTTAAATGAATTAGTCTTTGTAACCTAGCTATGATCATCAAAATATGAGTCTCTTGCACACATTTTCATTTATTTCATTTGACGAGGTCTGTATCTGAAATTAAGTTTATTGGGGGCCCTAGGACGTGCATCTGAGCTGTCATCAGAAGGTAGGTTTTGCGAATTGCATCAGCTTTTGTAACATCGTTAAGATCACTATAATCTGAATTTTATATTTAATACCCATCAGCATTTACCAAAGCCAACTATGGTTAATGAGAGTAAGACACACAAGATGTGCATTTGAGCTGTCATCACCAAATGCAGTTCTTGTTTTTCGTGCTGGAGAAATTATCTGGTGTGTGGGATCATAGCACTAGATGAGATCAGTTTTCATCCTGTGATCATACAGCATCATCCAATTTTAATACTCTACAGGCAGAAATGAGTTAGCAGCATATGGTTGGCAAAATAAATCATAAAGCATTATGTTTCTATACATCAGATGTCAACGGAAGTTTTGTACTTAAGTTTTGAGGATTTTTAAGACAATCTGCTGCATGCTAATATTACGCGAAGACTTTATAATTAAAGAAACAAGTTGTAGCTACAAAAAGGATCTTGAGAGATGTAAGGCAACTCGGTCCTTCAAAACCATAATGTTTCTAGCAGGAGTCACTCCAACAAATGTGTATTAATTCATCTTATAAGATTGTCGAAGCTTTAGAGTTATGTCAACCTATTACAACCTCCAATCCATTACCTGAACTATGGTCAGCTACTAAGAGGCCAAGAATTTTTGTTAGCTGACACAGCAAATGACTCTTCTGTTCTTGAAATTAGGTTAAAGTAAACTACATGATCAGTCGAAAAGTTTATCAATGAAATTTATACCAATTAGAATCTCAATTTAATAAAATGACGATCAACCTTCACACGTTCAGCATATGGTTATATCTACAAAATGTTACCAGAGAACAACATCATCAGTAAGGATTCCACACAAAAATGCATTTTAATATGTGAGATAAGAAATCAGACATCACTTGCTGAAACAAGCGTCATTAATAATTTTGGTTTCAAAAACTATTGATATATGTTTTAATAAACAAAAATATAGCTACTTTATCTCCGTGCTACTGTTTTGTGCTTTGCAATCTTCCATTCAAAACATGTTATTAAAGTTTTCAATAGCCGCTATTACTTCGCTGCCACTCTCTCGTCAGTCTCCAATTCCAAAATCTGATTGTGAGTATCCAGTTTCTTCTCCACATTAGGGCATATCCTTGCTCAAAAAATCTAATTTATCAGACCATCATTTTCACTTGCAGAAAAAACTCGGGCAGCTTCCAGAATTTCCTTTTAGATTTCCAGAGAAGTTCTATGGGCAGCCATATTATGTGCTGTCTATGGGTTTCCTTTGTCATCATTACAGTTCTGTTCATCAACATGCCTGTTTTTTCATTGGCTTCTCAGAAGCTGAGGGAGCATCAGTTGAGTCTGGGGAAATATTATTCGTCTGTAGAGCCTCCTCACTCCCCTTCATAGCTACTGCCTCTTCACGCCCTCGCTCGACTATCAAAAAATGACTGGTGCTGTGCAGTTTGAGCAGCTCTAGTATCTGAAGCTGTTCCACTTCCAGAATCCCTGGATGCGTGTTGCATATTTCTTGTGGAAAGCAGGGGCGAATCCAGCCCTTAAGTCCAGCACGGGCGACCGACGATCATTGACTGTTGACCGCAACGATAGGAATGACGATATTGATTATTAATTTTTAATTAAATAATATTAAAAATTGTTCGATTAATATATAAATACACTAAAACGTAGGAATGATATAATATGAAAATATAATCTAATACAACCCAAAATAAAAAAGAAAAATAAGTAATACAACTT
>CAIGRB010118926.1:0-22203 GCA_903798255.1 Fraxinus quadrangulata
TATTTAATACTTAGGATCCAAAGTTTATGAGAACTATGATATTGTTACATAAGCATGTCCTTGAAACTTAGCAACACCTAGTCGCATGTTCTCAAATTCAACATAAACTGTAACGTAAATAAAAAAAAATTGTCGCTTTAATTTAAATGTCACATTAACCTTCAAAGTTCCCAGCAATTGGAAAAACACGAACTTACTACTCATCAGAGAAAATGTGACCAAATAAAATGTTAAACACTAAGTTAACCAATTTAGTTTAGTCACATTTAAGAATAGGATCATATATCATAGAACTTGTCAAAATGAATGTACGAACACTAGAATTTATCTATCATGTAATTGATAAAGTTAGATCTTTATTCTTCAGAGTGGTATGATGTATACCATGTCTTCTTATGTGATTGATGCTTTCTAAATGATCATAGTCTTCTTGTACATCTAAAATCTTATCGTGCCAAATGTTGTCGCATTTAGATTATCACCTTTATTTTCTACATTTATGCAAATTAACATTTACGACAGTTTAACATTAGGCATATAATAGAAAGTTCACTAAGATTTCGAGCAAATTAACATATACCACAATTCAACATTAGGCATATAATAGAAAGTTCATTAAGTTTTCGATTATCTTCCTCAATTCTTATGTTTCACTATCATAAACTTAATTTCATAACATAAAATTTCATAAGCTCTGGGAGATAATTACATTAATTCCTACAATCGTAGAATTTATACTCACTTAGTTGATTATATAGTTATAAGTGAGATTTTCATTAAATCTCCCAACCACTATAGAGCTACCGCTCAATTAATGATCAATAGGTTTAGGTAAGATACTCATTAATTTTACCACCCTTAGAATTTATGATAATAGATAGATTAACATATATCTTGTAATTCAATAAAACAATTTGATAATATACGATAAAAACATAAACATAAATGTATATTTATACAATTATGATATCTAACATGATATCACAAATTAATTCTCTTTAAAAAATAATTTCAAACAAAAACAATGAATAAAACACTCATCAATTAAGTTTTATTACTCAAATTCTTAACTTCACCATTGTCTCTGTTGCAATGCGGTCCCAATTAAATTTATCTATTTTATTTGTTTGGAAGTTTGAGTGCATTATGATTTTATTAAAAGAAGACCAAAATCATCATATTTATTTCACTCACTTATATTGGTTAATTTTCGAAAAAAAAAAAAATACATTGGATTATGCGCATAAAATCTTTCCATAGAAAAAGAGGATTATGATGATGAGGATTTGGATTTCCTTTTATTTGTTTTGCAAGCAACAAATTTTAGTAGGAAGTGAACTAATAAAGTGGGAGAAATAAAAAAGTAAAAAATAATCAGGAGTTTTGTATATAATAAAATAGGATACACAAGAATTAAAAACCAAACTTAGTAAAAGGTAAGAGGGAGAAAGAGTACATAAATTAAATATAACATAGATGATACATATAGTTGCTTAAGTAGATGATTAGAGAAAAATAGGAAAGCAAAACAAAAATAGGAAAGAAGAACAAAGTAAAAATTAAATATGCACAAACGACCACGTGTTATAATTTAAATGAGCAATCTTACTATGTGTGCATATAGGAATGTCAATTGTGACCCAAAACTAATGCCATTTTGTCATTTTTCCCAATTCCTTCTTAGAGCTTGTTTGGGAGAGATTTTAATCGGATTAAAATTGAAAAATTAATCGTTATTGTTAACTTTTATTAGATAAGTCGGACCCAATAACGACTATATTTTCAATTTTAATTCAATTAAAATTCCTCCTAAACAAGTTCTTAGTCTTGATTGCCGACCATTGTCCTCCTACGTTTTCGCGGGTCAAAAGAGACCCGCCAGCCATACACGGGCAATAACCCAATCCAAAATCTTTGAAACGAAAAGAAATAAATAAAATCCTTCGCCCTTTCCACAAATGACACTATGACAGTAAAAAGGAAATCTAACAAATCTCCACCAAATCCCACAATTAGAGAAAAAAAAAAAGGAGGTTTTCTGAACTTGATTCCTACGTCTAGAGGGAAAAAATAAATAAATAAATAAAAATCAGTCAGTGTTGAAACTTGAAAAGAGAGATGTCAGGGTACAGAGCAGAAGATGACTATGATTACCTCTTCAAGGTGGTTCTTATAGGGGAGTCTGGTGTTGGCAAGTCCAACTTGCTTTCAAGATTCACAAGGGATGAGTTCAGTCTAGAGTCCAAATCCACCATTGGTGTTGAGTTTGCCACGAGAAGCTTGAATGTTGATGGAAAGGTCATCAAGGCTCAGATTTGGGACACTGCTGGCCAAGAAAGGTGATCATTGAAGTAATTATTTAAAATGTTATGATCCGCCCTTTTGCATCTTTATTTACGTACATTGTTTAGTTTCTTGGCGTTTGTTATGATAAATTAGACAGCAGAGATCTTTGTTTTCAAGAATTGATAAAATTTGATTTGGTTCTGTGTATGCACCTCCAATTTATGTGCTTAAAAGTATATAGTGAACTTCGATGGTTCTGGATGGTTCTTTATGTAAAGAGAAAGAATGCATTGCAGAGGATGTGGCATAATTTGAAGAGATCTGATTTGAGAGAGAACGAGCTTTCAGTTTTAAACTGGAAATGGTTCTTGATATGGGGTAGGGTACTGATAAAAAAGTTTGAACTTGATTTAAAAGGTGGATCATACTTTGTCCATTCGATAGTCTTGGTTTAAGTGTTAGTTTGTTGTTTGGACTGATAGATTTTAGTTTCTTTACTGATTCTCATGTGTAGTGTTTCTCCATTTTGTAGAATCACGAGCTTGTTGGTTTTGGATTGTATCTAGAACTTACTGAGGAGGTTGTTCATTCTTAAGAGATCCGTGTGATGGAGTTCTTTACTTATTGATGCTAATTTCATGTGCAATTCATTAGGAGGAAAGACTGGATCCTTGTGCCAACAGTTTGAATGTAATTGCATTCTGCTGTTGAAATCAAACGCCAGAATTTTCTACAAGTTAAATATATTGAAAATGATGGATCTAGGTACGGAATCCATCTACATAGATCTTCCTTTAAATTACTGACTAGTTTTAACAAACTATATTCACTCACAAACATATTTAATGTTTCAGACACTAATATAGTAATAGAAACGACAAAAACTATTTTTGAAACTCTATCTTAGAATATGGGAGTTATTGAATGAGAGAAGTAAGTTTCTATTGAAGAAACTATACGACTACCATGTATTCACTTAGAATGAACTTCCTAGAAAATACTTGTTTGATTAATATTATTTTTATAATTAAGGGGGAGAGAGAGAGCTGGCCTATGGAAATGGGTTTGCCACAGGGAGCAATTCATAACCTTACTCTTGAGAGTTCTTGGATCTTTGGTCTAAGAGGTCATAAGTATATTGTGATCAGCATTGCATCCTCAAATGATTCAGGGAATAATACTACTTCCAATTAGGTAAACTCACTTGCATCAATATTAGATTGAGGTGGTGAGGACATGAAAAAGTTTGTATCCGCAAATAGTTCAAGGGAATATTGCAACTTCCAATTAGGGAAAATTACTCACAGAGATATTAGATTGAAGTGGTGAGGACATGAAAAGTTTGCATCTCAAATAGTTCAAGGGATAGTACAACATCCAATTAGGTATAATTACTAACAGCAATATTGGATTGAAGTGGTAATAACCGGAAAAACTGGGTTCTGTGATTGTAATGTAAGTGTAGTGTATTATCTCTGTTAGTGATTATTCTTCTGTAGCTATATTATAAATTGATATATGGGGCATTTAGTTGAGAATAGTAGCAAACAAAGATTTTTAAGGTTTTGCGATATAAGAATTTTCTCTTTTCACCTATATGGTACATGTTGCTCCTTTTCTCCTGCACAGAGGTTAGTTGATCAAACTATGTTGATCTCGTGTCTTCTATTTTCCTATTCTTTAACTGCTTTGTTGTGTGGTTGGTTAAATGTTTCAATGATTCCTAGGATTTCCCTAAACTTAGTTACAAATTCGTAGTTTGGGTGCCTGGTGGCCACAAGAGTGATGCAGGACAACTTTAGAAAAACCCTCTGAAAGCGTCATAGAAATGGATTCCATGGTTGAACTTGGTGTAGATTGAGTGGCTAGTCAGTTTGGTAATGGTTTATCAATGACTTTATGAGGAAAAAAAATGTTCCAGGGAATTCATCAATCCTAAAGAATGGTGCTTTAGAAGCAGAACAAGAGAGGAGATTTATAGTTTGCATGGCCTAATCCTTTATCCGAAATTTTTTATAACAAATTTATTAGGTTGAAGGTTCCTTATCCATGATTCTCCTATATATTGAAATCATTTTACTGGAAAAGAGAAGAGAGAAGTGCTTCGCTCAAATTCATAAAATGGAATATCAACTTCTTGTGCTGATCAACTTTATAAAAATGAAAAGATAGTTACATATAGACCCGTGAAAGACTTGTCATACAATATTAATGGATAGGACTCTTAAGTAGGTCACTTTAAAATCTTTAAGCAATAAGGAATTTTCAAGGACAACTAAGAGTCTTCCTAACCAAGTTTCCATGAATAAATGAGAGGTTTTGTGCCTTAACATTCTGCTTACTAAGAAAGCATTCAGCAATGAATCCGCAGAATCTTGCAATTCTTTATTAATTGTTCTAATATCCTTTTTGGAAAGAAATTTTTTTTTTATCAGCCCCAGCATTTGGAGAGTATTTTAGCATAAGATCTCTTGGTTGCAATTTCATCCAATGATGGATGCTGATGATTTGAAGACAGAACTCATTAAGCTTGCCTTCATCGCCGAGTGCTATTGGATAAAGTGTGCTTAGGCTTTGCGCTATGCAATTATCCCCGGGGGACCTTTTAGACCTCGATGCACTATCTGTAATTTACAACACGTTCTAGTTGTCACATATTGCTGTGGTTGTTCAGCAGCAATGGCAATGACAAGCCAGAGATGGAGGCCCTCAATCACGATGATTGGCCTTCTTTTTCCGTTTTCTCTTACCTGTTAAAAAAAACTTAACCTTATAGCTTTACTTACTATCACTGGGTTGTCATGAACTTCTTATGTCTAATTAACAGGGGTTTGCAATTACTATCCTGCCACAACCATCACACGTGCACTCTGGCTTGCATTTCTAGTTTAAACTAGTCGAAGTCTCCGAGCATTGATTTTTGAACATTTTATAGGATAAATGTAATTGGAGAACTTTTCTTTTTTAGGAAAAAAAATGTAGTAATTCTGAAGAGATGTTTGGGATGTCAATGACAATAACCTTTTAATATTTGATTATATTAGCATAGACTTTTTTTTTTTTTTGGTTACTATGGAGAGAACAAATACATTGAGGCCTTACTGAATTTTCCATCACTAGTTTGGGGTTTTCTACAATTTTTAATAGCTTGGATCCTCTTTGGTTTCTAGGTATCGTGCCATTACCAGTGCTTACTACCGTGGTGCAGTTGGTGCTTTGCTTGTTTATGATGTAACGAGGAACCCCACATTTGAAAATGTTGAAAGGTGGTTAAGAGAGTTGAGGGATCACACTGATCCCAATATAGTTGTCATGCTCGTTGGGAACAAGTCTGATCTCCGACATCTGGTGGCAGTCTCAACTGAGGATGGAAAATCATTTGCTGAGAGGGAGTCACTCTACTTCATGGAAACTTCTGCACTGGAAGCTACTAATGTGGAAAATGCTTTTGCTGAGGTTCTTACTCAGATACACCGTATAGTGAGCAAGAAGGCAATGGAGACAGGCGAGAACGGAGCTGCATCGAATGTTCCTTCAAAGGGTGAGAAAATCGACGTCAGTAAAGATTTATCTGCTATGAAGAGAGGTGGTTGCTGTTCGACATAAACCATGCCTTCATGTACACCAAAATTTTCTTGCAGAAGATGATAGGGAGAAATGTTTTTCCTCTATATCAGGAGTCCAGGGCAATGTTGCTTTTGCAGGCAAAGAGTTAGAAACAGCAGGTTTTATTTCTATCGCTTTCATTATAGATGGAATTCTGATTCAGAAGTTGTGGAATTATTCAAAATTATTGACATTTTGAAACTTATGGTGCATTGAATCAAAATGGGTTAATATTTGATATTAGTTTCTTGACGAATTAATGTGCTTTGCAACTACGTCAGTCAGTCTCAGTGGTCCTTAAAACATAAATTTATGTACCAAATGGAATGGATGAGGAGTTGCAAATTGTCGTTGAGGATAGACCATGACATGGACGTGTATGTATCACGTGAGAATCTTTTAATGAATTTAAACAACAAAATATCTAGAGTAACATTATTCATCATGACGTTTAGTACTTGTCTAGGTGGTAATTATATGACACTAAATGATTGATTGATTTAAGTTCTTGTTTGGTCCTCATTATTTTTAAAATAAAATTTTCTTTCTATTATTTTTAATCACACATCTTTCAATAAAATAATATTACACACATTTTTAAAAAAAATCTTATATTTTAACCACGTATTCTTTATTAAAATATTATTTCAAAATACATTTTGATTAAAAAAAAAAAGAGGCTCAAACATGCGCTAAATGTAGAGTCACACGAGTCATTTAATTGAGCTTGTAAAATATAATCATCTAAACAGATGTTCTAGCACTACTAGTATTAGATGACATTATTTAAATATTTATAGGTTGTATTGAAAAAAATAATATTATTCAGCACCAATGATGTTGAATATCAGTTTATGTGTCAGTATATTATAGACCTTATTAAAAGTTTATAATTTCTTGTATTTATTAAATATTTAATTTAATGGTATAAGTATTGTTATTTAAACTAATATTAAATACTAGTGATACTGAATAACATTACTTGAATATAATATTAATTAAAGGTCACATGGGGTCCATCATTAAGGCATTTGTACCTACTTGTATTAAAATAGACACTACTTGAAAGAGCAATCGAAGATGAGCAAGTGGACTTGTTCAGATCGTAGATGCTAATAATCAACTATTTAAAAATGCATTAAACAACCATGGTGTTAGGGTTTTCATGTGTAATCACAAGATTAAATGGATGCTCCTATCGTTGCTTAAAGTCAAAATTTTTGTTAAGTTTGACTTTTTTGGCATTGAATTACTTGTTTACTTTTCTTTTTTCCTCCAACTTGCGAGTTTATTATCGATTTATTGTAAAAAGAATTAATAAGATTGGAAATGGCTTGGCTCTTTGGCTCTTTTTTATTTTCTAGTAATAAATAATAAACACGTCTCTCTCTTCCGTTCAAATAAGAAGAGTTTAGGATAATCTTTTCAAAATAAAAAGTTATTAGGCCTTGTTTGGTTTGGATTAATTCAATTAAAATTTCAAGTCAAAATAACAATTAATTATACATTTATGGAACTTACAACTTCTCAACCACACATTTCATCAACTTTTATTAAAATCTATTAAAAATCTGATTTTAATTTCTACCAAATATAGGATGTGTATTTGAATTATGTAATATTGAATGTTGTATGTGTAATATAATTGTAGAGAGTGCAAGAATTGTAGAATAATTGAATAATGAAGGAATTATTGTAGAGAGTAAGAGAGAGTAGAGAGATTGTTGAGTTGTGAGAAAAATGGTGAAGCACATGAAGTATTTACAGAAGAAAAAAAAATATTAAACAATATTTCAAATATGGACCCCAACGGTCTCTTTTAAAGGTTTTTAAAAGTAACTGAACGGTGGCTTTTTTTTTAAAAAGTAATGGTTTGGCTTCGTGAGCAACGAGCTTGGCTCATGGGCTCGCCCACAAGCCGCTCCCCTATTTTGGCGATTTGAGCACGAGCCGATCGCTAGGTTCGGGCTCGTTCCAAAAATGAGCTCAAGCCGTCCATGGATCGAGCTTTTTTTAGCCGAGTCGATAAGCCGATGAGCTACTCGGCTCAGTTGTCATCTCTCTGTTAGGGGCTATTCTACAAAATATGCAAATGTTAAGGGGCATTGTGTCAATTACAAAACAGTTTAAAAGAAATAAAAAATCAATTTGGTTCTTGAAAATAAGAAAATATTGGGCATGCGATATATTTTAACCTAATCAAGTAAATTTATTATTCAATATATTGTAGAGTGACTGTAGCACACTTTGCTCAAAATGTCTTCCCTTATTGAGAAGAGTAATGCTATTTAACACCATTAAGGTTACAACTTCAGTTTAAATGGCTCTAAATGATAGGTAAAATTAAATAAGTTATTTAATTTCACATTTCATTCAACCTATGATTTAGAGTCACATAGACTGTGATTGTAATCCCAATGGGACTATATAACATTATTCTATCGAGAAAGTAGATAATCATAGAAAGAAATGAAATTAATTGCACCAATAATCCAAAATGATTTTGTTTTCAAGTGCATGATAAAACTTTAATTTTGCTTTTTCAAACCTATAATTCTTCTTCCTTTTAAAAAAAATTAGAGAAAAAAAACCCATAATTCTACTTAGTCAAAGAGCCTCGTACTCGAACTCCTTTTTTTTTTTCTCCTAAGGATATCTTCAACTGTTACACCAAATTGGCGCAATTTTGTTTTTACCAATTTGGTCTAACCTCCCCAAAGATTGTACCGAAGTTTATATCAAATGAATAGTGTTTCCTTTTATTTTCTTATTATTTATTTCTAAACAATCAATTTATTTAATCAATTAATTACAAATTATATTAGTACTAAATTTGTTAAATTAAAAATTATATTTAATGAATTAAAATATTGCATTTATTAATTAGTTAAGAAAAAACATTAAACAGAATTTGTTGTAAATGTTACCACCACATTTGAGTTTAAAATAAATGTTAAATAAGAATAATCATCATATTAAAAAAATCATAAATAAATTCAAATCAACAAATTCTAAATGATAAAAAAAAAAGATATAGAAGGAACAACAATTTCTTATAATAGAAAATAGAGGACATATTGAGATATGAATTACACCAAATTTGGTGCATTTGAATAGTGTTACACCGTACCAGCTTTGGTGTAATGAACAAAGTTACTCCAAATTTGGTATAATACTATTCATTACATCAAAATTGGTAATGTTATTGGAGTGAGATCTTACATACACAATTTGGTGTACCATTGGAGATGCCCTAAGCAAATACCCACGTACTTAGTGGTCAACCTCTACCAAGCTATTGAGAGTGATCAGTGATAATCATCGAACATTTTTCAATCAATTAAAAGGATGCTTCAGCAGTTGAGAGTTATAATGGTTGATCTGTTATATCCCTAGTTAGGTTAGCGTAGTGGTAGATGATCTAGCACATTGGTAGATAGACTAGCATAGTGGTAGATGGACCTACACAGTGGTAGAGGGTCTAGCGCATCAGTAAACGAACTAGCGTCGTGGTAAAATAACTAGCATATCGGTAGACGAATTGGCCTCGTGGTAGACGGACCTACATAGCAATAGTAGGGTTACCATATCAGTTGTTAGGCTATCGCTTTCACTTGATTGGCCATCGTAGTTTGCTTCTCATATCATATAGTATCACTAGCCCTCTTATCGATGATTATCTTTGAAAGGCACCACACTCACTCACAAACTTGATTTTTTTGTCCCATTATATATTGACATTTGGTAGAGCACAAGTGCATCGATCATGCCAAATGGCGAAGAGCCATAGGCCTAGTAGCTTAGTACACATGGCACCCTATGAGTGGGTTGGCATTTTGGGAAAATTTTTCCCCAAAAAAAATTCAAAGGTCGGGTCTATATAAAGGGAGAGGTGTTCTCATTTTTTTTCACTTCTCTTCCTTTACAAACCTTAGCCACTCCTTAAATCTCCTCACATTCAAGGTAATATCTTCTTCAATCTCTCTCTCTCTTTCTTAAAATTTTTTAGCCTTTAGTTTCATTCCATGAAAATATATAAGACAATTTTATCATCTTCCACAGACGAAATCGAAAATGAGAGGAGGAGCGGGTCGATCGACTAGCCCTCCTCATGGGGTTGGTAATTCTCCTTTGTCTATTGATAGCCCGACTCATTTCGTTATTCGCATTTTTTTCAACTATGCTCTCCCAAAAATCATATTGGTTACTCTAAGTCTCCATACCAAAATTTTGAAATTGGATAAGATCTAAAGGACGAGGTTGTATTTCTTGAAATTCCAAAGGGGCATTGTTTTTATTATTCTCCAGTCAAATTGAAAAAATTGTTTGAAAAGTTTGCTCGCTTGATGAATACATATATAGAGCCCCTAAATCCAATGAGGAACTTCTCGGGTCTGACCTGTGAAGGTCGCCATCTTCAAAGATAGTATGGATGGAGGTTTTAGATTTCCTATCATCATTTATTTATTTCAATCTTTAATTATTTCCACCTTACCTTAGCCAGATATATCCCACTGTGTGGAGGAATGCGTATACTTCTTATACATTTGCCTTAGAGGAAAAATGGCGCTATCCACAGACCTACTTAGGTGTATTTTCAAATGCATGTTCTACCATTGTATAATGCCTTTGTCTACTTCTCTACTAGAGTTCCTCTACGTATTCCTAAGTATAGAAATTCCAACAATGGATAGAAGTCTCGATTTTTCTTTTGTTCGACCTTTCGACGGCCAATTTTCATTCAACACTAATTGGAGACATCCTCAAACTTGCCTCTTCAATAATCATGTCGAGCTTATTCATCTTTTGAAGAAACAAATACAACAATTGGCCTGCATCACACCTCTTACACCATTTCTATCCTCAGTTTTGACCATTAAGAAGATGTTGATATTGGGGACCAGTCAACCTATTGGCAGACTCTCATTTCTTACTTTTGCTTTTTATACTTGTACGTATTTTCACTTGTTACATGTAGGTACGGACTTTGACTTGGCCAAAGCTTTGAACTCACTACTCGAGTCTATGAGTGATGAGGGGTTTCTTCCCACTATTGGTAGGATATTGTTTATATTCCTTCTTTTACTTTTACATTTGCATGTATCTTTATTTATTATTTTCCAAGCCCATTGTGCACATGAAGATGTAGACTTCAACTTGACGGGAACTTTGGACTCGATACCTGAGCTTGAGCTTGGGAGTGATGAATGGTTGCCTCCTGCTTCTTCAAAAAGAAAAAGGGTTACAGACAAGGGAAAATGAAAATAAACCAGCGAGAGAGCTTCACAATTAGTGGATGAGCCTGCAGAAGTCAACCCATTACCCGAGCTTGGAGAGTCGACTCGAGTCGCATTAGGTCCAAGAGAGAGGGTTCTTTGTTTTTGTATTTTAAGTTTCCCCAACTCGAGGTGTGCGTGGGGTTGAGATGGTTTAGGCTTTTGTCATACCCAATCATGCTAGGACCTTGGCTAGGCACAACATTGATGACATGGAGAGGGGCTTGGCGGTTTACGCTATGAGGGTATTCTTCTCATTCTACTTCTTCTTTTTATTTATGCTCATGTCTTCAAACTTGCCTAACAGTTGCATTAATATTTCCTGTCTTCTTGGTCGTCAGGTTCTGACTATGGAACTACGCTATCGGGGACGAGTCGTCCTAAAATCAGAGTCGAAAGTCCTTGAGGAGGAAAAGAAAAAGGAAGCATATCACTTCAAGAACAAATATTCTTCTTTGAAGAAGTCTTTCGACACTTCAAAGTCTCTAGCCACTGAACAAGAAAAAAATGGATAATTTGCGATCAGCTTTAGCCCATGCATAGGAGGGCGCAGTAGGGTGATACAAAGCATTTTTAGAGTATGCCAGGGATATGGAGGCATCCGTAGAATGATACAAAACATCTTCATAGTAGTCGATTCATAAATCCATATGGAGAAAAGGCGATGGCATCCTCTATCGCCTTGAACAAGGAGTAGGTGGCTACTAAGCATCATTATATTGATCTTTCAAGCTATGATAGATTTCTGGCACAGCGCAAGGAGAAAGACGGGAGAGCCAAACAATCTAAGACGTTTGGGCATACGAGCACACCATGAGGAGAGGGTGAAGAGACTTCACACCTGGAGATCTGGTTTTCCATTCTAGATTTTCTAACTCTTCCCATTATTATTTCTTTCTATCATTTGGTTGACTGTTACTTCTTTCTAGTCCGAGATGTGGTTGACTTCTTATTGAAAAATGATCAATGTTTAACTTTTTAATTTTTTCTGATCTACTAGATAAACAATTAAATGAGCAAATAAAAACCACTCACCAAATGTGTAGAATCTATTCTTGTACAACTCTTCTTGTTTGACATCATAGTAGTCAATGGGTGCAGTAGTCGGTGAGTGGGCAACTGTCTGCATAGTGGTTGACCGTTGACCACTATGTAGCCGACAAGTGTGTAGTTAACCACTATGGGGTCGACGCGCGGTCAATGCAATTTTGGGCTTGGATAGTGAATCATAGTTATTTCAATTGACAATTCTTGACCTTTAATCAATGTTCGGTTTATTGCTTGTCGACTAGACTTTTGAATACTTTTGAAATGTAGAGTGTGGGGTCTAGTGATTTTGGGACTTGACCAATTTTTGGCTTTGGATACTCACCATTAGATCATAAAGCGATTTCGAGCTAACCATTTTTTTGTATTATTGCTCACCGCTTATCTCAATAGGCAAGCTCAAAATGTAGAGTGCGAGGTCTAGTCATTTTGATCCATAACCATTTTCTGGTTTTGAAAGCTCATCACAAGACCGTAGTGTGATTTTGAACTAACCAATTTTTTAATTTTATTGCTCACCGCTTATGCCCATGGGCAACCTTGAAGTGTAGGACATGAGGTCTAGTGATTTTAAGTTTTAACCATTTTTCGACTTCGAAATCTCACCACTAGACCATAGAGCGATTCGAGCTAACCAATTTTTTGGTATTGTTGCTCATTGCTAGACCATTGGGCAACTTTGAAGCGTTGGGGAAAATTTGAAGCCCATGTTTAAATTGATCATAAATTAGATTCTCGCATTGACGTATAACTTGCTTGGATTTGGGAACTCAGTAGGTGTACCGGGAAGTCCCAACTAGGTTGGTCTTTCCTTAGTGCCCTTATCATCTGTTGCCATCTAGGATTTTCATCGAATACTAAAAATAATTGCAATAGGACAGACCTGTAGTAGACATTACATTAGGGAAACTGACAAAACATCCTAGCGACCACATTTTTAAGAAACATCATATAACTTTAACTTCTTACTTAGTGAATTATTGATGGTATTTCTTGAGATGTTCGACATTCCACGACATGCCAGTGGTTTCCCTTTCAAGTATTTCAGGTTGTAAGCTTCTTTCTAAAGCTGCAAATAACCTCGTAGGATCATTGCCAATTTGTCCCAAGTTCAGGTGGATGGTGTCTTGCTATTGCTGTTGCCACTTCCCTTAGTATGAAATCTCCTGGAAAACACTTGGCATCACCCTTCAAATAAAATATTCAGCGGCCTTTTGTTTGTAAACTGCCATCTTTACAGTTGTCTTCTGTCTCACCCTTCAAATAGGTCGAGTTCTACGCCGATAGCCATGATGCCAAGCTATTTGAATTTCATCCTGCCAGTTTCATTTAGGATTTTCACAGGGATAACTACTCCCATTCCAAAAGATAGCTTGAAAGGTGTTATTCTCACTGGTTCCCATGGGGTCGTGTGATA
Source organism: Fraxinus quadrangulata (assembly GCA_903798255.1). Classification (NCBI taxonomy): domain Eukaryota; kingdom Viridiplantae; phylum Streptophyta; class Magnoliopsida; order Lamiales; family Oleaceae; genus Fraxinus; species Fraxinus quadrangulata. Next base: position 13,633 of record CAIGRB010118926.1, read on the forward strand.
TGTCCATAGCACATTAGCAATTCGTCTGTCCAAAGACCATTTTCTTTTTCCAATCTTGTTTTTAAATCCCACAATATCATTCGGTTTGTTACTTTTGCCTATCCATTCGATTGAGGGTGAGCACTGGAAGCGAATCTATAGTCTATATCATAACTTGTACAGGAAGCCATGAATCATCGTGATGGTGGTAAATGGTTTTGCCTCCATCCATTTGGCAAAATAATCAATGGCGACTGGCAATAATTTCCTCTACCTTTTTGGCCATAGGCAAATGCCCCAAAATATTCATTCCCCACTGAAAGAAATGACATACCCCGAAGATGGTAGATTTTTGCTCGACTAGAATATGAATCAAATTTTCATGGCTGACATGCATCACACTTTCTCACCAACTCTTTGGCATCCTCATTCATAGTAGGCTAATAATACCCCTATCATAGAGCTTTGAATGCAAGGGTGGCCACTTCTTTATGATTGTCACAAATTCTCGCATGTACTTCAAATAACACTTCATGTGCTTCAATTGGGCGCAAGCACTTCAAGTATGGCATTGTAAAACCTCGCTTGTAAAGTTATCCATTGATGATAGTAAACCAAGTTCTCTTAGCCTCTTCGCCTCAAAAACATTTTTCGACAATTTATCTTCTACAAGATAATCAATAAATGGGGTCTATCCAACTTTTCTCATGCTCTATGTTCACAATATCAATCATATGTAGAACACTTGACTGTTGCAGGACTTGTACATTTGCCATGCTAGGCAATTTTTTTTTGGTTTGTGGATGGAAGTTTAGATAAAGGTTTGCTCGTTCATTGTCTCTACGAGGGACCTTACTTATCTTGAAACATGTAAATCCTCTTTGCAAGTCCCTAACTTTCATCAAATAGGTAGACATTTTTCCATCTCTTACTTAGAATATCCTATCACTTGCCTGACTATCAACTGAGAATCAATGCAAAGTTCAATTGATGACACTTCCATCTGGCTGCCAAGCTTAGGCCCATGATTACTGCCTCATATTTAGTGTTATTATTTATGGCCGGGAATTTGAAATGCAATGAAGACTCTAACTCTTCAGATTTCGATCCTATCATGATGATGCATGTCCCAGTTCTCTTCACCATGTGAAGACCAATCTATGAAAACTTTCCGATCTACCTCCTATCCTATAAGCGGGTCAGGTGAGGTTGTAAGCTTAGGAATAAAGACTACTAAATCTTGCGCTTTAATAGCCGTACTTGTCTTGAACTCAATGTCAAACTCATTCCCCACTTCAACAACCTTCTTGAAGTTTTAGGTAGATGCAAAATCTGCATGATGGGTTGATCAGCCATGACGTGTATCGTGTGAGACTAGATGTAAGGCCTTAACTTTTGATGTTACTATCAATGAAAACAATAGTTGCTCTACAAGGCTATATCGTGTTTCTGTGCCTTTTAACACTTGGCTAACATAGTAGACCAGCTTTTGTGCCTTTGAAAATTCTTTCACCAACATCGCACTGACCACCTGCATTGAGACTGCCAAGTATAGACACAACACATCCCCTGGGCACAGACTAGTTAAGATCAATGGTTGCAGTAGCAAATGCTTCAAGGATTCAAGATATTGTTTACACTCATTGGTCCATTCAAAGTTGGTTAAGCCCCAATTGCTTCGTAAAAGTGGTAGCATATGTTTTCGGCTTGATGCATGAAACAATTCAATGCCGCTACCAGTTTTGTTAGCCTCTAGACCTCCTTCTTACTGTCAGGGCTTTTCATCTCTAGAATAAATAACGATTCAACGCCACTACCGTGGCATTTTTCAAATTGAACAACATGGCTATATAGTAATACATCCCAAAATCAGTTATGAAACATGTCTTTTCCTAGTCCTACTTGACCATATAGATTTGATGATACCTAGTAAAGGTATCAAAAAAACTTAATCGTTCATGACCAAACGTGGCATCCACTAGGTGGTCTGTTCTGGGTAGTAGATACGAGTCTTTCGGAACACTTTGTTCAAACCGGTGTAGTCTATGCACATAAGCCATTTCCATTCAATTTCTTCACAAGGACAACGTTTTCCAATCACTCGAGTTATTGCACTCCCCAAATGAAGCCTATTTGTAGCAACATTCCAACTTCCGCCTTTGATGTAGCTTGTCTTTCTGGATTAAGTTTTCTTTTCTTCTGCTTTATTAACTTAGCCCCTAGTAGGATGCCAAGATGATGTTGAGCGATAGACTTGCTAATACCTAGAATATCACTTGGACTCCACGCAATCCAAGTTACAGCCAAGCACTTTACCAACTCTTTTTTGTTGCCGAACTTTAAGTCTGTCCTAATATTAAAGTCACGTCCCTCTGATACCAAAAATTTTCTGTCATGTGAAGTGGCTCAATTCATCTCCTTGGAGGCTCGACATACAACATCATAATTAATGAAGAGCTTTTCACTTGTATACTATCAACACAACACTTTCTCGAAGGGTTCTGGTCACTCTTTATGCTCTTAACTCATCGACTGGTTGGAAACTTCATGACATTGTGATAAGTTGAAGGGACAACACCAATAGCATTTAATAATGGTCGATCATAGATTGAATTGTATGTCATAGGGGTTTTGACAACCAAAAAGCTCGTTATGATCATCACACTCATTGGGTAAGTGCCTAGTGTCATTGTAAGCTCAAATTTTTCCTCTAGTATCACAGTTGCCCCCTCCAAAACCTTGTAGAGGAGTTGTCACAATTTTCAATTTTTCTGGAGATACCTTCAAGCCCAAAAATGCCTCTCAAGTGAAAACATTCGCTGCACTGCTGCCGTCGACCAACACCCTCTTGACATCAAAATCCACTATGTCGCCTATGACTACCAAGGCATCATCATGGAGGCTCACTACATTGATCAAGTCCTTTCACCAAAAGTGATGCTTTGATCGAATCTTGCCTTCTTCTGAGTATAGTAGACCCTAACAAAGCATGCATATTTTTTCTAGCTAAATTTGAGTCTCCACTTGCAGCTATCCCACCAATGATCACATTTATCACTTCAGCCCTAGGTGAGGGACGATCATTAACTTTTCCTTACTTCGATTATTCTTCACATGCTTAGTCAAGAACCCCCCCATCTCAAAAGGTGCTCGATCTCCTCCTTCAGATATATGCAATTTTCGGTGTCATGTCCATGGTCTTTATGGAAATAACAATACTTGATTTCATATCTTTTACGAGCTGAAGTGGACATTGATTTTGGCCCATTGAGCTCTTTAATGTCTATATCTCCATCAACAACTTAGCACGTGGGGTATTTAAATGAGTAAAGGCCTTAACTTCTTCTTACATTTGCCAGGTCGATCGATCTTGTGCATACCCTTTTCTCATGTGCTTACTTTTAGGGGTGTTCCTATTAGCGAATTTTCTCTTATCATACAATTTTCGTTTGTGAGTTTCTAGCTCCCACCCTTCTCGAAGGTTTTCGGTGACCTTTTCTGCTTTCTGTGCATCTATATACTTGTCTCTCTTCTTCAACAAGTCATGCATCAATTTTGGGGGATTTTTCAAAAGTCACATCTTAAATGTTTAATTTTGCGTCACATTCATCAATGCGGTTACCACAACAGACATTTGAAGGTCTTTCATGCCAATGTAGCCCGATTAAATCTGGCCAAGTAATCTTGCAAGGGCTCATCCTTCTCCTGGAAAACTTACATCAATTTATAGCATTCTTTCTCTTTTTCTTTCTATTCAGAAAATAGGCTACAAAGCTCCTGGAGAGCTCATCAAATATTGTGAACGGGGTACCAAAGTTGTTACCTAGTCTCTCGTCTCTTTCCTTAGAGTCGGTGGAAATGATTAACACATCACTGCGTTTGGGCTGTATATAGTCTCATTAAATAAATGAAAGTCCGTAGGTGATCGACCGAATCCGTGACTCCGTTATATGCCTCTATCATCGGCTGTATGAAGCCTTTTGGTAGAGGGTCTGCCATGATCTCCGAAGTGAAGATCTTCCTCCAAGACCATATGCCCGCATCTATCTTTTCTTCTTGATAATGCATCATCAATCTTCTAGGCCAACATTTCCTCTATCTTGTGTTCTAAGTCTGCTATAGGACATGGAACCTGTAGATTTGTGACTTCATGGGACCCTTGGTTTGCAACCATTTCTTGAATAATCGGGAGGATAACCATTTGCGTCACTTGGGGTGATTGTCCACGTGTATCCTAGGGTTGAACGTCTAGTGAATTATGGGATAGATCGATCTCTCTTTGTATTTAACTTTGTAAGAGAGTCATCATAGCAGCCAATAGAGACTTCAGGATGCTAAACTGACTTTGTGTTACATATTGAGGCTGTAACGGTGGGTTTTGACTCCAGGAAACAGACTCTGACTCCACAGTATTTTTTACCAAGCGCATATCACTCCTAGTTCACCTTTTTGACATAGCTTTTATATTCAGCACGTTCCTACAGACGATGCTATTGAATAATGAAACGGCCTTTTGGCGTCCTTAGTGGAGCAAGAGAGCTTCTATTATTCAGATAAGCAATTATAAACTTACTAAAAGAGGTTGGGGGATTTCTTCCCCATTGTACCTCCACGTGTGAGAATTAGTGATGGAGTTTTAAATATAATCACTTAAAGAAAAAAGGGAGGAAGCCAGAAAACCTATTGTGAAAAAGGAGATTCCCTTACCTGACACCGCTTTGGAGTATTTAAAGCCATTTAGGACCATGTAATCGCTATGTGGTTTTTGTCCATGTGTTAAGTGAAAATCGTCCACTCACCAGACAATTTTTACCTACGCACTTAATGGTCAACCTCTACCAACTGAGCTATTGAGACTGACTCGTGATAATCATCCGATAATTTTTGATCAATTAAAAGGATACTCGACAATTAGGATTTATAATGGTGAATCTGTTATAGTGCTAGTCAGGTTAGCATAGCGATAGATGGACCTACATAGTGATAGATGGTCTAGCGCATAAGTAGGTAAACTGGCCTCGTGGTAGACAGACTTGCATAGAAACAATGGGGCTAGCATAGCAACAGTCGAGCTATCGCCTTCACTTGATTGGCCATCGTAGTTTGCTTCTCATATCATACAATATCAAAAGCATTGCCAAAGATGCTGTTATTATGTGTTTGGAATCATCTTGTGATTTGAATGCATCTCAATTACCAACTATTGTTCATAGCATTGGGTGGAAGCTGGATATTGATGTACCGTTGGAGAAACAAACTGAACAAATGAATAAGTTTAGTTAATGCTCTCGAGGAAAGAATTTAAAGCATATTTGGTTTATATGCTTGAAGTTGATATCAATGAACTGATCCTAAGTACACTTTATATATACAAAATGAGCAAATCCATGTTTTTAGCCACTACCATCTACAAAGTCATAAGCCACAAAAACATTTTAGTTTTTTCTTCAAATAAAAAAAGTAAAATGTAAACTCTCTAATTAATAAACCTATAAGAGAATGAAGGGAAAAAAAAAAGAAAAAAAAGGAAAAAAAAAACAGACATTCATCTTCAAGTGCATATTGTAACATCAACATGTTTGAGATTTTTTTTTGTCATTTAATAAGTTCACAACTGTATATCTACTCATTTTGACGTGCGAAACATAAAAAGGGTAATATTATAGACTGCTAGTCTCAATAAGAGATCGTCCACATTTCTGCTATTAGTGACAACATCGGAGTAAAATACACCCGATTAATAAGAGTCTTTGGCTGCCGATGAACTGCATATCTTCATAAGTTAAAACTGTTGGGGAAAACGAGGGATTTGTGTATGGATTATCAAATACCTAACAAATTAAATAATATAAATATTATAATTCAATAATAACATAATTATAAGACTTATATAGAGAGAGTTAGAAAATCAAGTTTTAACGAGTTACGTCAATGACGCTGTACTAAATTCGTGCTACCTCCCCTTCATGCAGGCACTTTTGGCATTACATGACTCAAGATAAAACCCATACTGCTCACAATTGATTCTTCTTCTATGGGCATGGCCAAATGGAGTTAAAGAACGAGTCTCCATTATTTGCAAATGTATGGAAATATAGTATAAAAAAATATAAGGAGTGTTCTATCAATTATCTTTTCATGTTATATATTTCAATGAAAATCACTTCCTTTTATAGAGACAAATTCAACCCCCACAATCATGAATATTAAACCAATTAAAAATATAAGATACACACTAGGAATTATTANATCATGAATATTAAACCAATTAAAAATATAAGATACACACTAGGAATTATTATTTTCAATTTTGTACTACATTGAAATTAAAACTAAAAATTGCAAAATTAAAACTAGATTAAAGTTTGAAAGTTAAAATTCTTTATATTACAACAATTCCCAACGAGTTTTAAAATTTCAAAATCGATAAATATATATAATGTATATAGTGACAATGTTATACTGTGCAATAGGTGTATGTGTCTTTTGACTTGTAATTCACTTAGTGATAACAATCTCGATTTTAGAGAGTCATAATGGACCAAGCGTGGAATTATGTCACTTTGGCCAAACTTCAATTGTCATACACAAGATATCGATTTAGGCTCTTATCTTGATTCTAATAAGAATCTCTAGAGAATAAGCCCAATCATCCTTCCCACTTTGGTCCAAGTGAACTAGAGCTCATTTCTTTATATGCGGCAAATACCTTCTTTTAGGACTAAGTCCCATACTTTGAAACTGTTTTTTGCGAACCTTAGAATTGAAATATCTTTCCAACCTCTTCTGGTATGTAGCGAGCTTACCTTAGAACTCATCTAGCTTTTCTTTTAAGAGGTCTAGGTTTGCATTTATAGCTTCTACATTTTTCTCTTCATCATATTCTATTTTTTTTTTTTTTTGCCGAACTAGCTTATACTGATCTCTATCAGTACCATAGCTTTCATTCATAGGACAGGGATAAAGAAATTTCTCCAATAGCTATTTTTGTGGTAGTTCAATACGACCATAAGATCCGTAGTAGCTCATTGGCCTATAGTTCCTGTACCGTATTTACCTTCCTTCTTAGAATGAATTTCAATGTTTTATTGCTTCAACTTATCTATTATCTTGGGATAATATGGAATGGATATTTGGATACCTAACTTGTCACATATTGCCTTCAGCTTTTTTCCTTGAAATTTCGTACCATTTCTAAAATTATAGAATTTGGTATGCCAAACTAGCAGATAATGTTTTCTATATAAATTTACAAGTATTTGCATCAATGATATTTACGAGGTTTTAGCTTTTACCCGCTTGGTGAAATAATTTACTGTTACAATTACTAATCTCATATTAGACCTTTCTCTAGTAGTGGCCCAATGAAGGCAATGCCTTACTTGGTAGAAGGCCAAGGACCATAAGTAGTCACTAGCTCTTGTATGGGCTATTGTGGTATAGATGCGAACTTTTGACACTCTTCACTTTTTTTTAGCAAAGTTCAAGGCATCATTCCTCGTATTGGGCCAATAATATCCCTATTCAAAGCCTTTTGTGGTAGTGGTAGGAAGTGTCCATTTGTATGGTTTCCACATATATCCTCACGGATTTCTTTCATTATGTATAAAGCTTTGTCCTCGTTTATGCATTTGAGCATAGGGAGTGTATACCCTCGCTTAAATAAGATATATGAAATTGTAGTGTGTATCTTCCAGCCTATACTCACAATCTTTATATTGAATTTTTATCTTCAGGGACTGTCTCATCTTTTAGATAAGAGATGATTTCTTGCATCCATAAGACTTTATCCTGTATCCATAAGGATGTTCCCCGTTTTGACCAACTAATGTTTTTGGCAACAATTCTATGGGCATTATTTAAACACTTCCGCATCCTTTGAACTCGTCAGTTTTTACAAAGCATCCGCATGCTTGTTTTCCTATCTAGGGATTTGACTGAGTTTAAATTTGTTGAAATGATGAGAAGATCTTATGGCTTTTGCGTGATAGGTAGCCATCATTTTATCTTTGGCTGTAAACTTCATGTTCACTTGATTTACTACAAACTGGGAATCGATTTGTATTTCTACATTTTGAGCCTACATTTCTTTCGGCAACCAATAAAGTTTCGTACTCAGCTACATTATTGGTTGCTTTAAATACGAAACTTAATGCATAATTTAATTTGTACCTTATGGGCTTGTCAAGATTATGCTTGTTCCATTGCTAATATCTCCCAATGACCCATCCACAAATATTTTTCACATTCCTTGTTCAGGCTTTTCCTTAGAAACGGGAACATCTCACAATTCTACAATAAATTGGCCCATTGTGGTTTGATTGTGAATAGTCCTTTATAGCTTACTTTGAATTATCCCAACTCTACTGTCCATTTTATTAACCTTCTTAACGCATCATGCTTTTGGAGTACTTGTTTAAGCGAAAAATTAGTTAGTACTTCAATACTGTGGCTCTGGAAGTAGGGTCGCATCTTTTGCAATACTGTAACTAAGGCTTAACCTTTATTTCATTAATATCAATCCAATAATGCGTCGATGCAAATTACCTAAATACAAAGTTAGACCTGATTTTATAATTTTAGTCAATAACA
>CAIGRB010118940.1:0-14961 GCA_903798255.1 Fraxinus quadrangulata
GGCAGCTGAAATATTTTCTTGGTACAGAGGTTGCAAGGTCCAAAAATGGTATCTCTTTGTGCCAACGAAAATATGCACTTGACATCCTTGAAGACACATGTTTAAGTGGATCAAAACCAGCTGTTCTCAAAATCCCACTTCGAATAGCCTTGGTTAGAGAGAGGTGCTCTCAATTTCTAGTGAGAGAAAGTCCCACGGAAATGCCTAGGCAAACTGATTTCGTGCTCTACTGTCCCATTTGGTTTTCATTTCTTTCTTTTCGTGCTTAGATATTACCTCCACTGGGGTAATTTCTGGTCTTCTCTTTTATTTACTGGTTGCAGTTAGTTTTATTTTCTTGGGTTATCATTTAATCTGGAGATTTTACGACTGGGTGCATAGATTATCTTCTCCGTGTGTTTTGCAGTGGTTCGTGGCCAGCAAAGTTTGTTTACGGCCACCTGGGTTCCTGTTCCCTTGCCAGAAGGGTGTTAATCCTTCTGTGCCGGGGATTTCTTTTGTTTGGCTCCCTGTCTCGATCTCCTATGGGTTGTAGTTGCTGGGTTTTTCTGTTTCTTCGGAGGTACTTGGTTTTAAACGGGGCTCGGGTTCTTTGCTGTGGCTATTTCTGGTGACGTTTAGTTCGGCTGGAGAGGTTGTTGTGGATAGAGGAGCTGTTTTCTCATACTCTGTGGTGCAGTTTTCTTCCTTTTCCTATGGTTTTCTGGCGCTGGTTCAGTGTTTGGTTTGATTGCGTACTGTGTAGAGAAGAGCTTGGTTGGTTTTGAAATTTGTGGTCGACGCAGCTTGAGCTCTTGTTCTGGGTTTCTTGTTCAAGTTGCTTCTGGTTCTTCAGCTTTTGGTTATATTTTTTTGTGTATCTATTGGTGTTAATCCAATCCCATTTCAAATTTCCTGCTTGGTTGTGTTCGTTTGGCGGTTTCAGTTCACGTGACTGCGTCTCCCCTGTTTTTCAGCTGGGTTTGCGTGGTCAAACGTGGGATTTGATTTCTTCTTGAGTTGACTGCTGACCCCTTTGTCACGGTTTGTCTGTTGGAAGTTTTCAAATTTAGTTGGGCCTCTACTCGTGTTCGGGTCCCTTCTGTTGGGCTAGTTGGACCGCTGATTGTTGTTTGCAGCTGGATTGGGCTTTTTCTTTTGGATCTGTGGCCTTGGTTTTCTTCTTGGGCTGATTAATTTGGGTTGTTCCTCATTTTCTTGTGGGACTCTTTTGGGCTTTCCTGTTGGCCTGGCCCTTATATTTGTTATTTTCATTCCGGCTGTTCTGTTTCTTTTCCTCTGGGCCTCTTTTTCTCTTCTATTTGGGCCTCTTTTTATTCGGTGGAGTGGACTGGTCTCTGGTTTGGGCCTTTTGTGGTTTTCTTTTTCTCTTCCTACCTGGGCCTTCCTTATCTGCTTATTATTATGGGGAGGATGAAGGCCCATTTTAATGGGAAGGCCAAACCTGTGGTACGGCCCAATTTGAGCAGGGAGGGCCGGCCTTGTGGGGATAACTCTGTTTCGGGTAAGGCTGCTGTAGATGGTTTGGTTAATGCAAATGATAAGCCGGTGGCTTTGAAGACTCTGGGTATATCTTTGTCTATCGGGGAGGTTGGTAAACTTGTGGATAATTCTCCTAGTATCTCCTGCACTCTTGGGAACGTTGACACTGCAGAAACGCCGGGGGACTTACCGGTCGGAGAAGACAATGCAGGGAACTGCAGCAACACAACTGGAGTAAAAAATGCCCCCTGGGTTAATCTTTTTAAAGACAACAGAAGCCCTGTGGAAGGAATCAAACTTAATTCCATGAAGAACTTGCCGGATGTCATCACCTTGGATGATACTGATGTAGATAATGTCGAACAAACCGTGGGTCACTGTGCAGTTGGATACTTTGCAGGCAGATTTCCAGGTAAGTCGGCATTATTTTCTATGTGTAACAAGTGGAATGTGCAGTACAAATATTTTGTGCATAGTAGTGGGTGGCTGATTTTCAAATTTGAGAATGAGGCAGACAGGACGACTGTATTGGAAGGGGGTCCGTATTTTGTTTTTGGCAGAAACTTAATGCTGAAAGCCATGCCTAGATGTTTTGAATTTGATGAGACTGAGATTTCTACAATTCCGGTTTGGATTAAACTACCTGGTCTGCCTGTGGACTGTTGGAACAATAGAGCATTGACAAAAATTGTTTCCAAAATCGGGACACCAATCACGACAGATAAACTCACGGCTTCTAAGGATTGTTTTTCCTTTGCACGAGTGCTAGTGGAAATAGATGCATCTAAGGACTTAGTCCGTTCGGTGGCTATGAACCTTCCAACGGGTAAACTTTGAGTACAAGAGGTGGAATACGAGCATGAACCCAAATTTTGTGCAACTTGTAAAATGTTTGGACATTTTACTACTTCTTGTAAGGTCACTAAACAGGGAATTAATCAGATTTCTGTCTTGGATCCAAAAATTAATCAACGGGAGAAAACTAATGGGGGACGGACTGTTGAGGTAGAGCCGGTTATTGGGGAGTCTACCGCTGTAGTACCGTGTGAGCATCAAGCTCTTGTTGGTGAACAGGAGAAGGAGCATGATGAGCAATCTTTTACACTTGTGACGGGTAAGAAAAAGGTTGCAAGGAAGGATCTTATGGCTACTGGACAGTGTTCATATGGCCTACCTAATAAGGTAGGAAGTCACACAGCTAACCTTACTGGGAAAAACATTATAGCTGGGAAGAATCCTAATAAACGGATAGACAAATCTACTCAAGGGAATTCCTCAACTATGGATGAATGTAATGACAAAGAGAAGGGGACGACACAACATAATGCTAAAACTAATGTTTTGAAGAAGGGATCTTCCCAGACTTCAATTTCATCATGATTTGTAGCACATGGAATATTAGGGGATTGAACACACCCCTAAAGCAGAATGGTGTTCGACATTTTTTGAAAGAACATAATATTGATGTTATTGGTATTCTGGAAACTAAATTGGAAGAGACTAAGCTTCATCGGATTATGCGGTGCAAGTTTAATGGTTTTTTGCAAATCAACAATTTTCCCTGTCATAAAGCGGGACGCATCTTGGTAATTTGGAATCCCTTGAAAGTTGATTTAGATGTCTTGGAGACAACCTCTCAAATCATTCATTGTATCATCACTTGCAAGGTAACCTCTATTAAATTCTTGGCTAGTTTTGTCTATGCTTTGCATTCGATTGTTAATAGAAGACCTTTGTGGGATAATATGATGAAGTATGGACTGGGAAATTCCTTGCCGTGGTTGATTATGGGAGATTTCAATAATGTTCTACATTTTGATGAAAGGAGCAATAGCATAGATGTTACACCGTATGAAATAAGGGATTTTGAGAATGTTTGTCTCAACTTGGGGCTTATGGATATGAGATCTATTGGATGTTTCTTTACTTGGACTAACAATACCAAGTGGAGTAAGATTGATAGAGCTATGATTAATGATGCTTGGGTACTTAAGGGGTATAATAGTCTTGCTAACTTCTTACCCTCGGGATGCCTATCCGATCACTCACCTTGTGTTGTCTCTCTGTTTGACAAAGGTAGTAATAAGAAGAGACCTTTTAAATTTTTCAATATGTGGACTAGTCATGAAAACTTTCTTGAGGTTGTTCACAATGCTTGGAATTTTGAAGGGAGGGGTACCAAGCAATACATTCTTTGCAAAAAGTTGAAAAAGTTGAAGGGGGAACTTAGGAGGTTTAATCAAAAACACTTTGCTCACATTTCTTCTAGAGCAAGTATGGCTAAATCGGCTTTGAAAGAAGCTCAATTGGAGTTGCATGATCATCCTTGTAATGAAGATCTTCAAAATCAAGTGGCTTATTTGAGAAAAAAGGCTTTGGAATTGGGTGAAGCGGAAAGGAGTTTCTATGGTCAAAAAGCTAAATGTGAGTACCTTATTAAAAGTGATAAGTGTACTAAATTCTTTCACTCCATGGTTAAGAGGAATTCTAAAAGGAATTTTATTGCTAAAGTTTTAAAGGAGGATGGTACCTATACTTCATCATTGGAGGAGATGGGGGATGAATTTGTTAATTTCTATATGGACAATCTGGGGAAAAACTGTCCAGGTACTCCTTTTATTGAAGAAGTCTTGACAGGGGGTTCTACCATATCAAGGGAGAATGCTTTGAAGTTGACTATGGATATTTCGGAAGATGAAATCAAAAATGCCTTATTTTCAATAGGGGATGACAAATCACCGGGTCCGGATGGCTATTCTTCTTGTTTTTTCAAGAAGGCTTGGAGCATTGTTGGCATTGATTTCATGGATGCGGTTTTGGAATTCTTTAACTCTAGCAAACTACTTAAGCAAACTAACCACACGGTTATTGCTTTGGTTCCAAAGGCCAATCTATCTAATTCTGTTGGAGATTATAGGCCTATTGCTTGTTGTAATGTCTTCTACAAAGTTATCTCCAAAATCCTTGCTTATCGATTAGGCCCCGTTGCTTGGTCCCATTATTGACCAAGCTCAAGCGGCATTTGTGGAAGGTAGAAGCATGGTGGAAAATATTCATCTTGCTCAAGAACTCCTAAGGCAATATAATCGAAAGAGGGTGGCCCCAAGATGCCTTCTTAAGATTGACCTTAGGAAGGCTTATGACTCGGTGAATTGGGATTTTCTTTGTAATGTATTTCATGGACTTGGATTTCCTACTAAATTCATTGGGTGGGTGATGGAATGTGTTTCAACACCTACATATTCTATTGGCTTGAATGGAGAATTATATGGCTTCATTAAAGGACAAAGGGGTCTTCGTCAAGGTGATCCTTTATCCCCTTTCTTGTTTGTTATTTGCCTTGAATTTTTCTCTAGGATGCTAAAGGGTGTGACTGATGAAAGTGAGTTCAATTATCACCCCAAGTGTGGCTCACTTAAGATTACTCATCTAGCATTTGCCGATGACTTGATGCTTTTTGCTAGAGGAGACCCTACCTCGGTGGACATTATGATGAATTGTTTGAACAAGTTTGGAGACATGTCGGGACTTAGAATGAACGTGAGTAAGTCCAATCTTTTTACGGCTGGAGTACAAGGCCAAGACTTGGAGGATATATACCATATTACTAACATGGCTAAAGGTTCTATGCCGTTTCGTTATTTGGGTATTCCACTTGCGGCGGTAAAATTGAAGGTTAGCTCTTATGACTTGTTCATTAATAAAATTGCGGGCTACATTGGAGCATGGTCAAGGAATACATTATCTTATGCGGGGAGAGCGGAACTTATTAGAGCGGTACTTCAAGGGGTTGAATGTTTTTGGCTCTCCATTTTACCTATTCCATCTACAGTTGTCTCTAAGATTGTTGCCATTTGCCGCAATTTCCTTTGGGGTTCGAAGAAACCACTAGTTGCATGGAGTACTGTTTGCTTACCTAAGTTGGAGGGTGGACTTGGTTTTCGAGATCTTAAATGCTGGAATGCTGCTCTGCTGGCTAAAACACTCTGGAATATACACTGTAAAAAGGACACTTTGTGGGTGAGATGGATTCATCACGTCTTCTTACATGGGTGTAATATCTGGGCTTATGTGGGGAAAAAGGATGACTCACCATTGATAAAAAGGCTGCTGAAACTTAGGAAACAGATTTCAGACACAGGGGGGCCTCGAGTTGCTGGGCGGAATACCCAGAATTCTGGGCAACAGCAGATTCTGCCATGCACTGGACAGTACCGATTGGAAGGCTGGGGAGGGTCTGGTATTTTCTGCATTAAATCTGCTTATGATTTCTTCAGATTCAATGGGCACAAGCAACCTTGGGCAGGTATTGTTTGGAATAATTTTGTTACTCCAAAACATGCTTTTCTTCTTTGGCTCGGAGCACAAGCCAAGGAACTGTTGTAGGAAAACATGGATGTAGATGTGGATTCCGTGTGTGCTAAAATTTGTGTGCACTGTTGAGATCAATATGATGAAATTGGGTGAAAACCTTAAGTTAAGGGTAAAATTTTCGAGAATGAGTGTTTAATAAGGGGCATTGCACTATCATGGTAAAAAAAAAAATTTGGACGACTATAATAATCGCATTGTGAAATATCTATTCGTAGTCTTTATGACTCGAGTGAATAAACCAGCAAAGGTTTAAAACCTGATGCCCTAAAATCATCTGAGTTGGAAGTCATTTGGCATAAAACTCGCTATATGGGTCATTTAGAAAGTTTAATGGATAGATATCCGCACAAAGGGTGAATAAAAAATTCTTATAGTTCAAAAAGTAGGTGCATAAAATAGCAGATGCACCATTTACCTTGATTAGCCTCGAACGCTCAATTTCGAGGATTAAGCCTATGACAAGAGGTTAGTAACTTAGTTGATTCTTGGAGGTTGAAGCAGTCGAAAATAGGAGAATCCTCATTTATTGATATGTTGAACTGCAATTAGTGACAACTACCCGAACTAGAGAGAGTAAGGAGTGTTGTTAGCAACCCATAGATTATACCTCGAAAAAAAAGGGAGGAGTGAAAAGAAAATAAGTTTGGGGGTGTGCGATTTCCATAAGTAGAGAAAGGAGATAAGTGACTTTTAAGGTCGGGAATTGAATAAACTTATGAATGTACAACGTTGTATTTGGTTCGAAACACGCACATGTTTTGCATTGGAAAGGTAAAATTTGACTCTGGTACTATGACTTTGAAGTAGTTCATGAATTCGATATCATATTTTCAACGTTGAGCCATAGAAACAATCTATCCAGCTAAATAGTTAATTTGAGTATTGTGTTGGTATGCTTTATTTGTGCTTTAGTTAACTATTTTTTATGTTGTTTTGTGTTTGCTCGAGGACAAGCAAAGAACTAAGTTTGGGGGTGTTTGATGAGTGTAATTAACTCATTAAACAAGTACCTTTAAATCGTAGTTTTTGGTTTGTTCTTGAGCACTTTTAAGCATTTTTGTTGTTTTTGATTTGGAGCTTGGAATGGAGCTAAGATAATGATCATGGAATGAGGCATGGATTGGAGATGAAGGAAGAGAAGAATGAAGTGGAAATGATGCCAAAAGATGAGCAAACTAAGTAAATAAGAAAAGTAACCAGAAGAGAAAGCAGAAGTGTGAGTGCCAAATTTGAAAAAAAATCAACAGAACTGCGGCGCCAGCAGCAGAAAAAATCACGGTGCCACTTTCGGGTAACTGAAAAAAAAAAAAAAAGAATTTCAAAATATTTTCAGCCCAGTCCACCTTCAATTCGACTTGCAACTTTGGGAAACTATAAATACACATTTGAAGACCTAAAAAGGGGGAGAAAAGAAGGGAAGAAAGGGCTAAAGACGAATATTGAAGAAACCAATTGAAGAAGAGACGATTGACACAATTGGAGGAAGAAATCAAGCGGCATAACTAGTTTTTCTAAATCCTTTCTTCTTATCCATGTTATTTATGTTTAATTTGATAATGTCAATTATCTCAATTATGAACTAAATCTTTAGATCTAGGGTTTGATGTAATCGACTTGAGACGTGTTTGATTCTTATATATTTAGTTCTTTTGGATTTTTCATTAATTTATTTGTGTTGTTTGTGTTAATGCTTTCAATTAATTGGCCACTACTTGACTGAATTGATGTGTAAATTTCGACACTCGAGAGAGGAAAATTTAGGTGCGATCTAGGAACAACATACCTAGGTTTCGTAGATTTCGAGAGAAAGTACAAATCTTTGAGGCTTATTTGAATTAAGAACCACGTGCATCGATAATTTCTATACATTTAATTCGGAATAGAGATATTGGAATTAAACTATAGAGATAGGTACTATTCGGCACTCGAGAGACGGAATAGAACTAAATTAAGTTTATTGCCTATAAATTGAGAAAAATTTGATTGAGTTAATGTTATAGGTTGAAAAACATTGTCGTTAGTGCGATGAAATCATTCCCTAGGCTTTCATAATTTGATAACTTCTTGATCATTTGCTTTCGTTCACTTGTCATTTTTATTCCATCTGCATTAGATTAAAATCACAATATTGATCCAACTTTGATTGTCTAAATAAAGTAAAAACTAAACAATTATAGTATTCGGTAGGAATTAAGTATCAATCCCTATGGGTTCGACATTTTCCATTTCATCACTGTATTACAAAACTTGACATCGTACACTTGCGGTATAAATCACGGTATAGAAAACACGTGACATCCATCTTCCACCAATAATCATTCTCCTTCTTCTGAGCCAGACACACATGTTGAAAAAGTCTCATCTACCTCTTCTCCTCTATCAACCACTAATCAAATACCAGATCAAAATGATCAACAACTCAAAAAATTCAGCAGAGTTAAACACACACCCACTCATCTGCAAGATTACTATTGTGGTAATGTCTCTTCAGCTCAAAGGACAACTCATGCATCTTCTTCAACTGGTGGATCCTCAACTACAGGTACTCTCTATCCTATTCAGCATTGTATTTCAGCTAATAGGCTATCTACTTCACATAAAGCCTTTGTAGCATCTATCTCAAATTTCTCAGAACATAAAACGTTTAAACAAGCCTCTCAAATACCTAAATGGCAAGTTGCCATGAAAATTGAAATTAAGACATTGGAGTCAAATAAAACTTGGGAGCTTGCTACTCTTCCCGAAAAACAAGGTATCCATTGGTTATGAATGGGGTTTTAAGATTAAATACAAGGCTGATGGAACCATTGAAAGCTATAAAGCTAGATTGGTAGCAAAAGGGTATACTCAACAAGAAGGTTTAGATTTTTTTTGATACATTCTCTCATGTAGCAAAAATCACCTCTATTCGACTCCTACTTGCTATACCTGCAATAAAAAATTGGCATCTTCATCAACTAGATGTAAATAATGCATTTTTACATGGGGATTTACATGAAGAGGTATACATAGAATTGCCTCCTAGATTGACTGCAGAAGGTGGAAAAATTTGCAAACTGCTGAAAAGCCTCTATGGTCTAAAGCAAGCTTCTCGCCAATAGTTTGCCAAGCTGTCCAATGCCCATATCGACTGTGGTTTTGTCCAAGGAAACTTTGATTGTTCACTATTCATCAAGAAATCTGACTGTTTTTTTATTGAATTGTTAGTCTATGTGGATGATGTGATATTAGCCAGTGATAGTATTTTGGACATTCAGAAGTTAAAAATATTTTTACATGACAAATTCACCATCAAAGATCTAGGGCAGCTGAAATATTTTCTTGGTATAGAGGTTGCAAGGTCCAAAATGGTATCTCTTTGTGCCAACGAAAATATGCACTTGACATCCTTGAAGACACATGTTTAAGTGGATCAAAACCAGCTGTTCTCCCCATGCTCAAGCTATCCGCAACGGACACAAATTTATATAAGGAACCTTCAAGCTATTGAAGACTTGTTGGGAGGTTATTATATTTAACCATCATACGACCTGACTTAGCCTACTGGTTTTGCAATTTTTCTTGGCAACTCTTTGATTTTCTGGAAATCAAAGAAACAGGTCACCATCGGTCGTTCTTTAGCAGAGGCAGAGTATCGAGCCCTTGCAACAACTACTTGTGAGATCCAATGGCTCCTTTATGCCTTATAGGACCTAAACATTGATCATCCACAGCCAATTTTACTCTATACATACAGTAAATTAGCATTATCCATAGCCACAAATTCAGTCCAACATGAGCAGACAAAACACATTCAAATTGATTGCCACCTTGTTCGAGAAAAGTTGCAACAAAATATCATTAAGCTATTCCACGTTCCATCTAGACTTCAACTTGTAGATATTTTGACAAAACCCATAGGCTCTTTACCCTTTCATCATACTCTTCGCAAGATGAACCTCCTTAACATACATGTTCATCTTGAGCGGGGGTGTTGGAGTATTGCATAACACATTGACAACATGGAATTGAAAAGAAAAGAAGAAATAGCTCAAAGGAGTTAGTTACTTTCGGTTATTCTAGTTATTTTAGTTCAATTTACTGTTATTGCAGTTAGTTAAAATGTAGCTCAAGTCTCTATGTAATCAATTGATTCTCATTCATCAATAAATAAAGTTTCATCTTCAAGCTTCTATTTCTCTGCTTCTCTGCTTAAACTTTCACATGATCAAGAATTAATCTGTTAATCAACATAGACTTTGTATAATTCAAAAAAATACTAATTTTTTGAATCCTTGTCTTCATACATGTCATTGAGAGGTGCACTTCGATAATGTCTATCTAATGCTGAGTGTTTTTTTCTGACCTATATAGAGTTTAAGTCTTGTGCTCAACTTCAAACACAACTTTTAAAATTAAAGAGGATCACATCTTTCTATCGAGTGATAGGTCTTGAATTTTCTCATTGATTTCGATTAAGGATGATTAAACTTGTTACTCGAATCGATCGATAAATTTTCTCATTGATTTTAAGTGGGGTTGATTAAACTTATTACCCGAACCGATTGAGATATTTAATACCTTTTCTATTGTCGTTCTCATTTTTGTTATGTCTCGATTAGGTATATTAGGAAGAAAATTAAATTTTGCAAAATGAAAAGGATCGCAGTTGAATTGTATATAACTACATGCCACGTGGAGAACTAGGATGTTTACACGTATGGTGCCCATTTTCTGCCGCTGAAAGTTAAAGAAGTATATATGATGAGAACACGAGACCAATCAAATATGCCCATTGCCCTTCCACCTGCCACAAGATGCTTGTGGGATCAACTGGTTTGAATTAAGTAGAATCTATAGTTAAATTGAATAGAACTTGAAAAATAACTTTATCAAGTACCCAATTTATATTATCTCAATATCTCGATGAATCGGTCCCCAGTGAAATTTGGCTTAAACAAGTGTAGAACGGTATCAATAATGCTTTTTGCAATTTATCGATCTAATATGTACCTCTCGTCGCTACAATTTATCGATGTACAAATGTATGTATATATGTAAGTATAATCTTGGAACCGTGCAACCCTTTCCCCACCCACCCTATCCTACCCCTCAACACCCCAAAGAAGGGAAAGTTGTTAAAGAATTGCCCAATTCCATAAAGGGCAAGTTTTGATACCACCATATGTCATAGTTAGATCAGAAACCCTAAATACAAATAGAATCATATGGATTAATCAAGTACTTAAGATGGAAATCTTTATCATGCAGAACCTCACTGTTCAATCATTCAATCACATTTCTTTAAGAAAGGCATGTTCCAAAGAATTAAAATTATAAATATGCACGTGCATGCCATTTAACAAAAGGGATAAAAAAAAAAATTTCTTAATTCTTATTTAAGAGATTCAAATTTATAATTAAATAAAATAGAGAAGTGCTAAAGGTATCCTGCTTGATTTGGTTAAATAAAAATTTATAAAAAGTTTCACCAATCAAATTTATAATTAAAGCATATTTGAGGTTAAGTCCCTGCTTGATTTGGTTAGAAATCAAAATTTTAGTATATTTTAATAAGAGTTGATGAAACGTGTTGTTGAATCTCATAAACCGTGTAGTTGAATATTTTAGTATATTTGTGAATCTCATAAACCATGTAGTTTTGGTAAAATGCGTTTTATAAAATTGGGGCAATACATGGGCTAAATATGAGATACACATGTTGCGGTTATTAGACGAACTATAGTCAATTGGAAATACAATCATATCAAGTCTTCGTTTGTCCATCATTTTTTTAAGACTTTATTTTTTTAATTTCATTTTCAATTATACATTCTTTCAATAAAATAATTTTACGCATTTATCCATAATTTTTGTATTTTTTATTCTAACCACGAATTCTTCAAAAAATTTACTTAAAAATCTCTATGCAAATAGGAGTTATTTTCTAATTAAATAGTATATATTAAGCAACTGTTTTAATGTGACAAAACCTATCCAATTAATATGCAATGTGATTTATTAGTTAGTTAATTAAGCTTTCAATCAAGATCTTAATCTGGCTTAAATGATTGATTTAATCTCATAGAATAATCATTAGGTTAAGTTGATGCATGCACCAATTTTTACAACCCCTTTGTATCAATTATATCAAACACAATCAAAAGTCAATTATTCTTTAAATAAGTGATTCTTTAATTAATTTATTAATATACAGGCAAACATACTTTAAGCTGCTTTAGCGCCGTAGAATATCTACGCGTGACTCTCTGTTGAGTTTTAATTGGTTGATCACAACATCAACCTTTATCCTTCTCTTTATCATCTCTAATCTTTACATAAAGAGATGGGGGCCTATGGCATCCCATCTTACAATTTCTTTATTAATTTGTATATGTTAATGTTTTAAATTTGGTCTGGAGATCGATTCGAGAAAAATAAAAGATCGAGAATCAAAAAGTAATAATCGAAGTTGAACCAATTGAATTAAAAATAAAAGAAAAATAGGAACACAGATTTGGACGTGAACTAATTAACTTATTTTGAGAGTGAATCAATATGTTTTTAATTTGTTTTATCAATCTTGTCATGCTACTACGGAGGGTTTGACATTCTCACTGACATCACACTCACACTAGAGGGGTGGGGAGAATGTTTTTGGCAAAAGAGCTTTATTTTTATTTGATTAACGAATGTACACCTCAAGTGATTCATCCTTCTCGAACATGGTATATTAACACCATTATTACGCGTTGATTTGATCGTAGTGTCTTCAAATAGAATCATTCCTGGTCATGGCAACTCTTAAAAGCAAAAGTTAATTTTCTGGAAAAGTTCCACCCACTCGCTCTCTTGGTGGGTGATGATTATATTCATTTTTGACTGACCATGTCACATTCACAACAACATGCTTCAATGGAATCAGTTGACCATTTATAACCATTCTACATTATGCCATGCAAAACCTATTTGAAATCAACCATTTTTGTTTTTCAATATTTTTGTATTTCATAGGAGAATTGGTTTTTGGTAGGATGAATCATGTGGTTTCGATTATGGAAGTTTCCAGAAACATAAAGCTTGAGTAGAGGAGAGTAAGGTCGGACTTTTTGCTTACTTAACTACTACACCAATGACTTCTACTTGTCTAAAAGATTTCGATTTTTAGGAAAATGATATATGTGAATTGATACTTCTTACACTTAATTGGATGTTTTTCGTATATTATGAGGTAGAGAAAGTAAACGTAAACCTAAATTTGTGACGTACTACCTCCACTACATTAATTGTGGTACATTTTAATATTCAATTGTATAATTATTATTTTTTTGTTGTTGGGATATGAAAGGTTGTGGTTATGTATGGAGTGTTGAAGTTATGGTCATAGCCATTAAATGTTTATGTAGATTATTATTGTGGGGGTTTCATGGGTATAAGGTATGGAAATTGTGAGGTTATGTGATTTAATCTCTATATAATGCTATCACATATAACACCTGATATATTTCTTATATACAACTCTATATTTCATTTTTCTATCAATTAAACTTATGTTTGAGCCCTATTTTTGGCTAAGAATGTATTTTGAAATAGTAAATTGATGGAGAATGTGTGATTAAAAAATAGGAAAAAGTTTTGGGTTGTGTGTAATATTATTTTATTAAAAAATATGTGATTGAATAGAAGAGAGAAAAATATATTTTAAAAATAATGGAGATCAAACAAGGGCTACAATTAAAATATATGGTCCAGAAGAAAATAGCTATTGTACCCGTGATTGAGGACTTTTAACACCACCGAGGACTTGAATCTCTTTAAAAGAGTGAGAGACCCGCTCCTCGGCCAATTTAGTTACTAGTTTGCTTCTCAGATTAGCTTTTGTTTGAATCCCAATTTTATTTTATTTTTGAAATTATAATTCTTTCTTCTTTTCAATAAAATAATATTGTACGCAACTCAAAAACTTTTCTTTTATTTTTAACCATACATTCTCCATCAATTTATTATTTCAAAATGCATTCTACACTAAAAAATGTGCTCAAACAGGCATTTAGTTGTTTATTTTTATTTGCAATTGTAATTTCTTCAACATAAATACCTTAAAGAAAGCTATAAATCAAGGGGAAGTACTACCTCGATTAACCTTCACGTGCATTTCAAATATATATTTTCATTAAGGTTTGACCTATTTTACAATAAAGCCTTTTCCAATTACATTGAGAATCAAGATGAAATCATACATTTAATTAATGTTAGAAAGGGCGTCAGCAGTGACAAACTAACAATAATGAATTTTGAATAAGATAGATCAACGACGAATTTTATAACAAATAAGATTCGTCACTAACATTCATTACAAAAAGTAACTTTTGAAGAAGAAAACAAACATAATAGTTATCGACACGATCTATTTTCAAATTTTCTTTATTGTTAGTATTTTCCGTTGTTGTTACTAAACAAATATGCTAGTTTACCAATTACCAATTTGAATATTTCTTGCGCAAATTAGGATAATATCCATGTGTGTTACACACATATGATTTATGAATAAATAATTATGTGAATTTCATATAATTTTTTCAAGACCCTAAACGCATTTATTTGTTATCAAACTTTCAAAAACGTTTATTCTTTTAAAAGAAGTAAAACATTTATGAAGCACATACACAATTTGACGACAAAATAAATGCATTAATCCCAAAACTAAGAAAAAAGTTTTTTTTTAAAGTAAATTATTTATTATTTATGCAGCACAATGTTCAGACGAATAAATGAAATTTTGCAATTTGACGACAAAAAATCAATGCATTAATCCCATTGCCTCATTATTGTTAATTACCTGCAGAATTAGCAGAGGAACATAGAGAAATAATCCGTTTGACAAATATATAAAGTATTTATAAAGAAGAATAATAGTAAATCTCATAATGGTAATAATTATGAATGCTTGGTTGAAATTAAAGCTACACTATAATTGAATTTACAAACTATTTATAAATTGGCAAGTAAAGTGATATGCAAAATTTAAAACGGTGATGTCAACGAGCCGGGCTGAGCCGCTCGCTGCCCATTAAAAAAAAAAACTCAAACTTTTTTAGCCCTGAGCCAAGCCAAGCCAAAGCTCGG